>UZAE01002020.1:0-10591 GCA_900617975.1 Rodentolepis nana
AATTTGGCACATAGTCAATTGACATTTTGATCAAAATATAACTTACAGAAGTATCTAAGATAAAACTGTACAGGAATTATTCAAATGCTCAAAAGTGTTTGGCATCTGACGAGCAAAGTTCCAACCTAACGATTGTAATAAGATGCTCCAAGGTATTTAAGAATCAGGCGATAAGCACAAGTCAATAACTACTATGTCGAATAGAATTTAGCCTTGTGAGCTCTCAGCTTATCTTTCTTTTCTAAAGAAACTGACCAATAAGTTGACTTTCTGGCCATCCAACAAATTCTCACAAATATTGGAGTGATATAAAAGAAAACATTCTTAACGTCTTACTGCGTTTTCGTTGATGTGGTTTAAAGTCAAGAAAATATGTAGTAACTAGAAGTTGGCTGCTGCTGTTCATGACAAGTAATCAAATCATCTGCTTCTCAGGGTGAGCCTCTACGATTGATGTATTGAATGTATTCTATTAGAATGGAAATCTTGCTTTATTTCAGATTGGTGCTTTAAAAAATAGGTGACCTTTACATGTACCATTGTTTGATTGAATAATGCAAGCGAGCTAGTAGTGGCTGTGACACTAGCATTCGCTATTCTAATTCCTTGTATGCCCTATATGTACTAAAACAATGTGACTGGCAATAAATACATGAGTAAAATATGAGACATTCATTTAAGAAAGAGAAATTAACAATTTTTACTTAATAAATGGGAAAATTACCTTTGTACTTGGAGTTAAGGCACCAAATCTTTTTGTCCATAGATTTTATTCAACGTCGTTGAGCTGAAACGTGGTACCGTGTGTTCACAACCATTTTCTTCCCCTTCTTATCTGTCAAAATAAATATTTTCGTAGGGTGGAGTTGAGTTATTCCCCTACATCAACCTAAGTTTATCTATTCTAGCAACAGTCAAACTTTTTCACGGACTTGGTGCAATCGTATATGTTTGATTTGATTACTGGGATGAAGAAAATGGGGACCAAGGAAGGAAGTAATGAGCAACTAGGTCTCTTTCTTTATTTTTGCACTCTACCAGCATCACCTTTCCTCCACTTTTTCCTATGCAATTGATGATGAGCGAAGTGTTGAATGAATATTTATTTCGTTCAAGTTTTTGAAATGCCGTTAAGGCAAATTGGCACCGTTGGGACACGTCATTGCAAGTGCGCACGCCAGGATTTGGAGTGTGCGTTGCACACGTAGAGCTCTGATCAGATAACTATTCGCATGTTGCCGATGTCATAATTTGTAATAATCGTGTTCTGTGTTATATGTTTCTTTCTTCCCTAGATTCGCTATAGCTTAGGTAGTTCTGGGAGTCTAGCTAGATAAAGGAGATACTGCCATAGTGATTTATGAGCCAGTCAAGGCTTTATTAGTGTATCAGTTCGCTACGCACCCACAACTTCATTGTAGTTCTCTACTTTCAACCTTCCGCTAATTCAGCAGCATCAACTCTTCCAAGGTTATGGGGGCTGAGGTAGGCATCTTGGATCCTAACAGCTAATCCCCTCTACCATTTCCCTGAACTATTTCCTCGCAGTTATGGCCACGCATTTGCTTCCAGATTCGTTAACTTTTCTTGACACTTGTAAGCAAGCGTTCTTCCCATGAGACTTACTTGTCCTTCGCTAAACAGATATGCAAGAGCATGTCAATATGATAATAAACATATTTGTCGCTTCTCGAAATGGAAAAATCGACCTGGAAGACAGTCCTAATTGCTTAGTTGATCTTCACCTTGATTTTTAAGCAATGCTAAACCGTCACTTGTGTTGGTGTGCTGGCTGTTTCCAACGGTTATAGGTAGATGAAATTGACTAAAGGTCACAACTACTTGTTCCACATGGAAAAGATCAGCATTCCTAAATTCAACACCATTGGACATTGCTAATATTATAGAAATACCTTTTCTCAGAGCAGTAAGTGCATAAGTACGTTATTTTATTTCATGAGTAATGCATAATCTATTAATGGCGCAAAGCTTTCGGTGCGAACTAAATAGGAGAAAATGTCCAGTTATATCATCCGATAATTAACGAATCAAGTCTTACCGAAGTAGTCTTTCGAATCATGATTAACTTTCGTCGCATCGTCTTCTGTATAATGTTTTAATCTACTGAACCATTAACCGCAGCTCATATAACCTGTGAAGGAAAGATGTACTAGCTGACGAGGTCATTTCTAAGTACTTGCATATATGAAGACGCACTTTCTTACAAGAAAATTTACTATTTTACAACTGGATGAATATTTTAGTTGAAAGGGGAAGCATTGCCCACTTCACACAATTTTTACGTCTATTAGTGACTTATTGGCAGTTTTACTACAAAAAAGAACCATTTTCATTATTCGGGGTGGAGGAAGAGGGGGGCCAAATGCGACATCACTTTTTCATTAAATTTGTATTTAAATTAAATGGAATTAATTATTCAAGTCAAACCCTTTTCGAATCTTAAAGATGATGAACTTACTTAACTGAAATTATTTTCATGATATTAATACAGAATTTTGAGGTCTGCAAAATGTTCAAGTCTTCACGTTCTGCAGTTTTGCCCTCAACCACAGCTATTGTTTACTTTTAAAGATATTTATACTAAATGTCTGGATGTATTTGACGCTCTTGTGGTGATTTCTCCTGGAATTTTGGTTCAGGAAACCAATGCTAACTTGAAGTTTGCAAACAGTTTATAAGTTGACAAGTTGGAAATTCATACATGAGACCCCCCCCCCCCCCCCCCCCCCCCCCCACCCCAACCTACTTTTCGCTCCATCACGCTTTGTCTATGCACTTTGCTCATTTATCAAAAATGATGGTCAAATACACTATGTCAAGTTGACCACTAGGCATTTTAACCACCCGGTTTACATGTAATTTACCGAAAATCGACACATAAGAGATTCATCAAAACCCCTAAATCATCCACCAAAATCAATAAACCAAGGCATTAGCGCCTCCGCCTTCTGGCAGTCAATTTCAAACACACCTTTTGCTGTCCAGTTGGGTCGTCTTAATAATCACTATTAGCGGCATAAAGCACCAATCATATTGGCTGCGTCTTATTTCCATTTTTGATTGGTCGAAAAGATATTCTTATAAACACTTTGCACCAAATCTCTATTTCAATAGTGCTTTCATCGTACACATTGCATTTTGCGTTCCAAAATCTATGCGCAGCAATAAGAATTTTCCTTGTTTAGTTTTAATGCAAAAAGAAATATTGGATTGTTTAATTGCCTCTTTCAAAATTATTGCCTTTGAAACTTTTATTATTTATTGTATGAATTCTTAAGAAATATCCCTTCAGGATGCTCAATTTGATGTTTTCATCGTTATTGGTAAAATATTTTGATCTACTAATTAGTATGGCAAGAACTTTGATAAATAATAGTAAGTTAAGTTTTGAAGTTCTCCATTTGCTTCGGCAGTATCGGACTAATTTAATGCACAAGTACACTCCGAAACCCTTAATGAACAAAAATGTCAGTAATACGCAGTAGAAGTTCCTTTACACTTTCTTCGGAATAATTGTTATGCAGGTTTACTCATAAGGAGGTGCAAACATAAACTGTTAAGTGAGTCAACAGCACTTTTTTCCCAGCCTAGTGCTGGAAACAGATTTCCCAGACCAACTTCGTTAAACTTTCTCCACAAACCCATTATAATAAGGAGAATTATAACAAACAATATACATAATATTAGATTATATTATGACTTCAGTAATTCACCCGCCAAAATACACTTCAAAAAATGCAGACATCCATTATTTCATTACAGGTGTGAGATGGGAATTAAAAAGAAGAAATATTTGTGGCCCGTTTGTTGGCCGTAGATTACAGCGTCGCACAGTCATTTCATTCTCTCCTCCTCGTGGGTTATTGGAGGAAAAAGTGGTTCTCCGAGGTCCTCCTTCTCGGCCTTGTTGCCCAAAATATGGGATTGGGCAGTGAATTCTGAAATCATCTGTTTTCTCTTGGCTTCTAATTTTATTTTTCTGCGCAAGTACACCATCGTATTCTCAATCTACAACAATAATGACCAAGCGTAAGTGATTTCTACATCAGTTTCAGAGCTAATTTAATTGGATCTCTTGACTAAAGGCTAGCTTTTCCATCATTGAACTCTGCTTGAGTTAATCCAATATCGATTAAAAATAAACATTCAAGTGACATCAAATAAGACACATTGTTAGGTTAAAATCCACCAAGAAAGCTGGCTCTGAATTATCTCTTACCTGCACTTTGCTTAAACCGGTCAACTTTGCTAGATGTATCTTTTGGGCGTACGTTGGATGGGGATTGTCTGCATGCTCATCGCACCAAGCCCTCAATAGTTTTCTTACCTCTTTGCGATTTCCAGCTTGGATTCTGGAAGAAAATTGAACACAATCATGTCAGATACCAAGTTCATTAAATACTATCTTTAATGGGCATAGAGGCTACCTTGGGGAGGACTGATATTGTGAAATCATTTCACAATATGACGAATCAGCATACCCATCAGCGTCACTGCAACCTTGCGGGAGATATTGGGGCATCGGAGTAATGCCGAAATAGTGGTCATGCATGCTCCCCTGTAGTGCGTGGACTGAAAACTCCTGTTTAGGCATTGGTGGATTAAAAAAATCCCGTCCATACGTTACGGAACCATGTAACATCGATTGACAAAGAGTTGGCGGTGACAAAATAATAGAATTGTGGATTTCTGGTTCAATTCTGTAGGGAAATAAATTAAAATTAAATAATATATTAAATGTACTATTTCCATTCTATTATGAAAAGCCGGCATTTACACTGAAGCTGGTGCGACTTGGCAATCCAACTCTTCGTTCGAAGAAGTCGAAAATGCCCCGAATTCAGGGCGACTTTGTGAGGGAAACCAATTTGTTTGAGGAGTTTGATTGAAAGTCGTTGAATATCTAGGTAACTGTGGTGTTGGGGCAGTGTATGATTGCTCTTGGTGAAGTACAGGTGGATCAAAAGGTTCTGGGTAGTAAGCTATTGAACTTTGCACCGTAGTTCCACTTATAAAATTTGAAGGTTGTGTTCTATAGCAACTAGTTTTAGTTACCTCCAGCGAGGAAATGGTTTGATTTACAGGTGGATCCGAGATGAAATGTGACGTCTGAAGGGATGGCAACTCTTGAGAAGGCAGGCTTGAAGTAAGTGCACATCTTGCATTTATTTTCTGTGATGAACCAGAGCCTTCTGTTTCAACCCTGAAAGCCAATAAATGAGTTTTAGAAATTATATCAAAATAAAGAATATATTTAGTGTCGAATAAAAGCACACCTATGAGCAAGTGGATTTTGTGAGTCCATTCTCTCATATGATATTGTATCCCACTTATCAATTCCACTGTGACTTTGTGAAAGAGAGTAATTATGTTGAGATGCTGTATTAATGGGGGCAGAGTGTTCGGAGATATAATTCCAGCTGGAGGAGTGCAAATACACTTGGTTAGAAATTGGGGGGTTAAGAGAATCCATCCTGTTTATTGCGGCATAAGTCCTTGAAGATTCAGTACGAGGAGGTGAAGTTTGTTGGAATCTTGGGCAATCATCTGGTTCAGGATAGATATCTTCATGAATAAATCTCCCGAAGGAATCATCTTCAGTGTAATTTCTTTCCATGTGCATCGGTAGGTGTTGTTAGCTTCAACCCCTTTGCAGAGTGAAAATCGAGGGCTTGCCTCAATAAAACCTATTTTATACGATTTACTCCAGTTTAATCGATCGTTTTAATTGGTCAGTAGTCTCTAAGACAGATATTGTTACTATCAGGTCAATTAGAGTGAGGTTTACCAATCTCTACCAGGTGACCTTTGATTCTGCTTTTAACATTTGAGACAAAAAATTTCAAAACATATCAAGAGGGTGTGTAGTAAGAGGGTTCAGAGGCTTCTAAAGAAATAAATGGGCTAAATAACATGAAAGTAGAGAATGACCACTGGAAATAAATATGCGTTTTGGTTTATAGATTCGTCTAAAATAGATGTTTTAGTCTCCGAGTTCTGCTTTCCTATTCCTGTGCTTTTTATTGAATCAAAAGCAGACTGGGCGATAAAATAAAAATGGTTCCCTTTTGGCTTTCGAATAATTTTAAAAATTTAAATTAGAAATTTTTGTACTCCAGAGGCAGGTGAAATTATAACTTCGATTGACTCTGAGATTATTCCACAAGATCCACAATGTCAAAAATTCTTTGAAAAGTTATTCTTATTCATAATACCCCTTATACTCTGCCTATATTCACAACTAACAACACCCTTGGGGGGCTTCTGTTGTTTCGGGTTAGGGTTAGGGCACCTCTAAACTCGACTGCCAGAATCGGCCTATTTCGTGAATGTTGAGAGCTTGGTTATTTGGGCCTTGCTAAGTTAGTTACAATTTTTTGAAAATGACGGAAGTTCATGCCATCCTCTTTTCACTGCGATGTGTTTCTCCTTCCTCTCCCACCCCCCACCCACTCTAATCAATTCAAAATAGTTCATTTACCTTCTTTATAAATCTTACATTTTTTTAAAGCACCTCAGTTCTTTCTATTGGCACTAATACAGTAAAAAAATTAACACGATGATATCAAACATAAATTGCAATTCACATTTTTAAAGAGAATTTGATAATGTGAAGAAATTTGCAGAATTCGCTTAAAACAAGTTCACATTCATTGCTGCTTTGTAGACTTTAAACTCCAAATGCATTAAGAAAGATAGTTGAGTCCTTCTGAAGTGAACGTTTCGTCAACTCTTATCGGCGAATTTGTAACTTATTTAATTAAGAACAAGGAAAGTACTTTCTAAATATAGGGTGCCCTTGGCCCCGAATTTTTCATTACACTTAGTTTCATAAGGTCATCACCATGGCTAAGATAGTTCAGTCGAAGCTCATAAAATAAGGACAATTAAGTAGCGTGAATGAGAGAGGTATTCTGCTCATATGAATGCAACTCTTTATGTCAAGGTCATGGGATGTGTGATAGACTTGCCTCCACGTGGTGCACCCTGGGCAACTTATACTCATACGGCAAAAAAAGTCCTGGCAGTTGACATTCTCATACGGCAAAAAAGTCTATTAACCGGCATTTGACATGACTTCAAACTACAATCACCCCACTGTATGTCAAATTCGACTACTTGACTTCAAACTACCATCATCCCACTCTATGCCATATTCGAGCGTACCATGACCCCACTGTATGTCATATCGGACTACTTCCACAGTACTCATCACACCTTTTTTCACCATCTCTACCTTCGTCTTTGATACACTCGTCTGTTCCCCCCCCCCTCTTGAATTTTTCACACTTTGATGTTCCTTCCCCTCTGTGAAGACTGAAGTCAACTAAAGGGCTAATGATAACAATCAAAATGCCTGCCATTTGATATAATAATAATGTCAAGGTCATTTCATAGTTTTTCTAATAAGAGCCTTAGATATGGAAACAATTGGCATTGATAAGAAGAATAAGCGGGGTTATTTCGGTCGCTTTTGAACAATCCATTTATGGATAACCAGAGCATAATTAGAAATAGGACATATTCTTTTTCTTCATTCACTCAAACACCACTTTTACCTGTGCGTTGGATGCGCAAGAAAACAAGTGCATGTCAGAAAGAATTCATTCTTGCTTAAAATTGTAGTCGCTTTGAAATATCTCAGAAAACATAAAGTAGATAGGCGTTTAGAGAACAAATTCGATGTATTCAATGCCTCTTTAATTTGATTTTAATTGCAGAATGCCTGAGAATGATAAGAGATATCAGATTTGGAAGGGTAAAAGTCTTCTCCAGTTTAGTGAATAAGCCTGCTTGTCAACTTTAAGTTCCATCCATATCATTTTTAAAAGTAAATAAAAAATTTCGGTTTCTCACTCTCCAAATCCGCGTTGAAACGGGCCCCAAAAGGTGCACGTAGAGACGCATATAGGTATTATCGTCCGTAGAAAAAATGAGGAGCACCTTCATATATTTTGAGCTAATGAGCTAAAATATTGAATGAACTTGATATAAGTTTGAAAGTGGTTTCTAAGACATTGAAATCTGGAATTATATGATAATAAATACCAATTAGTTTGGTGCTTAAAGTATGTTGGCACTTTCCATGTCATGCTTTTGCTGTCGATGGTAATACTAGCAATGACTGGTTTTTGACCAGAACCAATCGTCAATTATTTTGAGGCGTGTATGCTCACTGATGTCACTTGAAGCCAGGAGTAAGTCAGCTGCTCACTGATGTCGCTTGAAGCCAAGAGTAAATCAGGAGTTGTTCTGGATCCATTGCATGCAATTATGTAGCCGGATCCTCATTGCTATAAATAAGATCAGAGGGTTGCTGTTTAGCATGTCTTCAATTTCCTTTCCAAAGAGGGTTGCTGTTTAGCATGTCTTTAATTTCCTTTCCAGAATGTTTGTAGCCTTGTATTTCGATTTCCTTTCCAGCAATGTTTGTATTCTTATAGCCCCACCTGGTGAAATGGGGGTTGAAGTCTCCTAATACTGCAGTTTTGTGTGAAATGTTCAGAAAGTCAAAGTTGGGACAATTCTGGGGTGGATTATAGATTGCATAAATCTTGAAGTGGTTTTGACATTTCCAAATACTTAATCTGATTATTTCCCATATGTCTTGAGTCGAGCCCATACTCTTGATTAGATCGTAATGTGATGTAAGGACTTCTTTTACTACAGTTAGAATTCCACTTGCAACTTGCCGGTATTTAGGTAGAAGATACAGGGTGTAACCTGGAAATTGGTAGTACTTCAGTTTGTCATCCGAAATGTTAGCTTCCATAATTGTAAAAATGTCTACATCATGGGTTTGTAGAATTTTCTGGACTTGGATCTTTTTGTCCTGCGACAACCCTCCAGCATTCCACTGGAGGATCTGTGGACGTTGTCATTCGCCCTGACAAGGGCGATTTCTCTTATAGCCTTGTTTCAAGCTAATCATAATAAATCGAAGTCAACTCAAATGCGAAAATGATAGACTTTTTTGCCGTACGAAGATACGTTGTCCAGGTGGCTAATCATAATAAATCGAAGTCAAAAACGAATGCCGAGTATAGACTTTTTTGCCGTAAGAAAATACGTTGTCCAGGGTCAGATTTTTTGCCGTAAGAAAATACGTTGTCCAGGGTGCACATTGACTTTTTGCCGTAAGAAAATACGTTGTCCAGGGTGCACCTCGAGTGATATACTTTTTTGCCGTAAGAAAATACGTTGTCCAGGGTGCACCCACCATTTTGCCGTACGAAGATACGTTGTCCAGGGTGCACCACGTGGAAGTAAGTCCATCACGCACCCCATACATACATTATTAGTTTGTATTCTGATTAGGAGAAAATGGGAAATGTATTGATTGGTTTCTATTATGTACTTTCCAGTTCCAGTCCACTTCTGCAGTCAGTTAGCTAACCAAGAATAAGTTTATATGACTGCATGGTTTGTTAAACTTGTCAAAGCAAATTGGTTATATGTGCAACTGGTTCTTAGAATATATTGTTTCCAATAGTTATTATCCTTTAGAGAGCTTTCGTCTCCCATCATATTGAAGTAAATGGAGAAAATTTGATTGATCGCAGATTATCATTAAACTCTTGGCGTTTTCTTGACGAAGTAAGTTCTAAAAGGAGACGAAAATTGATTATTTATCATCTCTACATACTTAATAGTAATCAAAAGCAAGGATTTTTCATGTCTAAATTGTCCCACAACGACTTGTTTACAAGACTATGGTACCACAACACCAGCCAGCCTCGGAATTCTATCAGCGTGATCATCAAACAGGTCTCATACCCATGAGGTTGAGCTTTTGTACTCTTACATCTTTCATCTGTCAACCATGAATTGAGTAAATTTTGTTTGCAACTCACTAAGCGCCTATAGTCCTCCCAACTTTACCACTTCTTCTCCCTATTAGCATTCGTTGCCAATCACTTCTCAAAGATGAATAAATTGAACAAAATCTTGCTTTCCAGTATATTATAATAATAAAAATGGGGTGTGCACTAGACGTACCTCCACGTGGCGCACCCTGCGCAACGCATACACAAGCGGCAAAAAATGTCTATCGATAGGTAGTTGACTTCTGACTTCAAACTACCATCACCCACTGTTTGTCATATTCGACTACTTTCACAGTACTCACCTCACCTTTTCTCTGCCTCTGTGTCTGCCTGTCTCTTTTATATCTTTGAAACACTCTTCTGTTCCTCCCCCCCCCCTCTCGACTCTTTTTTTCATTTTGATGTTCCTTCCCCACTGTGAAGCCTGAAGTCAACTAAAGGGCTAATGATAACTATCATAATGCCTGCCATTTGATATAAATAAATAAAATAATAATAATAATTACTAAAAATTGATTTTCAATCAAATTTATTGCTACTAGAAGACTTTAAGTAGAAGCTGCATTTAAACCTAAATGATTTCATAAATTCATATTTTTCCATAATTAACGTGCGCATTTGTTTTGGGCTCATCCCGGCTGAGCCCATGCAAATGCCCTTTATGGGGTGTGAGATAGACTTACCTCCACATGGTGCTCCCTGAGCAACGTATACTCATATGGCAAAAAGTCTATTAACTGGCA
>UZAE01002021.1:0-10590 GCA_900617975.1 Rodentolepis nana
CGCTCTTCCGATCTATATATATATATATATATATATATATATATATATGTATTGACATTTTATTTAGACTCCGAGTTTTAAACATAGACATAGCAGCTGCATAAATTTAATATGAGCCCCTAAAAAAGGGGGCAGCAGTACTTTCAAAAAGGAAGCAAATGTCGATCAAATCAATAAAACTCTGATTCGGGCATCCTGCTCAAGTGATCTAGGGAGTGTGTATGTGACTAGCGAGGTTTCGCTTCCTAACACCTCTCTGAAAAGTCAACGATTAAGCATAATTGACAACAAATAGAGGAAAATAAATGTCTTCAATGTCAACACCGGAAAGTTCCATCAGCATGCATGACTTACATTTGACCTGAATCTATCCACCATCGCCAATATGTACAAAAATGTTAAGTAACCGTGTATATGGAATCGGGCAGATCAACAGTCACTTTCTAGCCCACGAGTGATAAGAGAACAGAGTAATTACTGACTAACGAAATCGAACACGCAACGGACGCAGAATTGTTCGTGGTTTGTCAAATGGCACTCCGAAGCAATTAGCCAACACAGATCAGCAAGCCTGTATCCGATGAAATCGAATAGATTATAAGTCTAAGCCTTCCAGAAAGATTCGAGAAAAAATATAACTTTTTTTTCTTTAGTTTGTGAAATTGTGACTTTCAACAGAATTCTGCTGTTTTTATTAAAAGAATTTCAATTTTAGCAAATACTACAGTATTCAGCAAGAAATATTTCGATTCTGCCTTAAAAAATTAAGATTTTAAAAATTGCATAAATTAGAAGTTTGAACCTTACCGCATTTCATTTAAGATGTTAAAAAATGCTCGTCTTAAATGCATGTTCACTTAAACATGGTGATATTTCGATGCTTAAAATTAAAAACTAAAAATTGCATGGTACTCAATATGTCCCACTTTTAAAATCAAAATATGGGTTACTCAAATATAATGGCCTCTTATAATCTCGACTTAGCAGCCCAAGATTCCACTTAAATATTATCATTCCCATTAGCATCGATTTTTCTCAAAAATTTCTGACGCTCAATTCCCAAAATTGACTTTTCTTTGCTCACTGAACTCATTTAATTTAAATGACAAGGAAAATGGATCGTTTCTTCTCATTAATCTAATTTTACGTAGAATATTCGCATGTGCACACAGGCAGTCTTGAAGGTACGGCCGTGAGTGTGGAGGGCACACAGCCAATGGTCATTCGAAAGCCTTCGTCTGTTTTATCTAAACCGCCAGGTTATTTATGACTAACATTTCGGCATGCACAATTTTGCCACGCTATACTTCTATAATAAACGTGTTCCGTGCAACACATCTGTTTCCACTATAGTTGGGTTTTGGCTTAGCTATTTCTGAGAGTCTTGCTAGACACAGGAGAATCTGCCATAGAGATTTCTGAGCTATTCAAGGCTTTCTTCAAGTAGCAATATGCTACAAGTGACACTGAAGTGAAAAATAATTGTCCATATTAATAGTTGATTTTATAATAGTCATTAACTTATCAGATCTGATCGAAGGCTGGGATAATTAATAAATTTCTACCAAAATTATTTCCAATGCTAAATTCGGAAAAATAGTCAACTAAAAAGGTGTTGTTCTAAGCTGAAACGAATGCTGTGGCAGGAAATTAGGCCAAAAGAGGTAGGTAATGACCAATCAGCATTGAACATATTCCGTGTCTTGCCTAAGATCATTTCAAAAGCAAGGTGTAATTGGTGAATAACTCGCTTTTCTTAAAGACAAGGATATCGTTCAAAAATTGGCAAACATAAGTGAATATTAAGTAACCTAAAAATCTTCAAAATTGGACTACCTCTTGTTACTTCAAACAAGCAGGTACTAACCCTTTTTAAAAAATTAAAAGCTCTTATCTGGCATTAATATGAACAGTAAAGATAGCATTTAAGAAGTTAATGCACATTCCGCTGCATTAATTTTTGCAATAGCATGAGTTAGTGGATGAAATATGGACATTGGTAGATGTTCATCAATATCATCATGGCTGATTCGTTGTTTACAAGAGTAAATAAGTCAGCAGATAATTTGGCTAAAGACATTTCCTCTCAGCTGTCACTATTCCTGTCAAAATAGACGATTCGATTTGTTCCAAAAATAACCCAAGGTAAGATGGAAAGCTTTAATTTATGTTTATGGTAAGGTGTTTCAAAACATGACAATTAGTTGAATTTTCAGCAATTCAATGAAGTAAATTAAGGTAGAGAGGTTCAGAGAGAGACAAAACTTACGTCTTCTGCTAAAAACTATTTTAAGAGGATTTAATTTTTTGTCATTAACGGAAAAGAAAAGAGGATTTCGTCTGGAGAAGGTAGATAGAATGAAAATAACTGAAAGATATTAAAAATGCTATATGAGGAGTTATGCTAATTATGATAGATTAAACAGCTCGCAGACAAAAGCATACAAAGGGGTTTTTGAGTCCTCACAATTGTTCACTAGTATCAGGAAAATCTTGAAATGACTTAAAGGTGTCTAATAGGAACTCTGAAGGATGAGTTGCCTCTTTTAATTTTAATCTTGTTTCGCCAACTCAGTCTGAAGCAATAACGAATGACCTTCAACATAAAATTACTAATTTCCACTGAGATGAGGAAATTAGTGCAACTTCGCAAAATGATTCCAGAAAGATGAGTAAATGTTCTGAAAAGTGATGCGAAATGTCCCGGATGATAAAATAGTCCCCATTATGGTGTGGAAACTAGGTACAAGTTTGACCGGTTAGATTCTGCGCAGAAATTCAACTGATAAAAATTTAGATGGAATTGTTGATGCATTTTCGAACCAGCAAATTGCCAAGGTGCTACTTTTTAATACAAGATAAAAAAGACTGCCTATCTTCAAAAGACCAAAAAGAGGACTGGGAAACATCCTCTAGTCGCCTAAATATTGAATTTGAATTTTCATGAGACATGCGTGTCAACCCTGTACAAAAGAGGCCATATGGAATGATGTGGAAATGCAAATAAAGCAATCTCTTCGGTGAAAATTTAAGTTAAGAATTTGCCAATTAAATGTCGCAAAAGGCATCCAATAGACGGTCGTATTCAGAAGACACCAATACAACTAAAGGGACAGTAGCAAAAGTCAGTGGTTACTATAAGTCCGCAAAATGAAGCCCAATCAAAGAGGCTGCTTATCACAGAATTTTCAATGCAGAGTTAGAGAAAACCTAAACTTGAAAGGGAGGAGGGTGTGTCGGAAAGCCTCCTCAAGTGTATTCGACACACTAAGAAGCAATTCACAATTTTCATCACCCTTTACAGGATTCTCAAGTTGACGCACGAAAACGTTAGAGCTGCTGTAGAGAAGTAGTGGCCACAGTTTTTAGCTAATCAGCCAGCTCAACGTGTCCAGAAGAATAATTAACGAAAAAATCATTTAATTAGATTAGTCAGCTGTGAACAGAGGGTGTTATTTTCGCTAAATGTTGCTAACTGACTTATAAAGACTAATAGTTGCTTACCTTTTGAAGGTCAAATGAAATATTAAAACGAAAATTTCAAATTAAAATAAAAATTTAATGAAATGTCCTCAAAAGATTTCTGATATTGTTGATAATTAATTTTGAGGGTGAATGAACTGAACCAAATATTTTGAGCTTTCCTCTCCTTTAGAGTCTGCTTAATCGAATCAGACGCAGATATAAGTCCAACTTGAATAAACTACCAATTCATGTTATAAACCCTATTTTGATTTAATGAACCGATTATAACTTTAAAACTCATATTTTCATTCAGAAATATCCATCTTTTCTGCTGATAATTGAAAAATTTCAAGGGTCATACCATATAAAACAGCGAATTTTGCTCTGTGAATTCATTTGTTACGATGTCTTTCACGTTCTACTAAGTAGGAAGACAGAAAAATTTCAGTTAGGACGTTACTTGCTTAAGGTTTACTGGAGGAAAATTTTTTTTATTTCGACAGTTCAAAATATGAAGCCAGTCGCGAGTCAAAGCATACCTTTAAAAATTTGCTAAGCGAAGTGGAAATTTTGTTCAATACGATATTTGCTATATATTACTCAATGAGTTCAACTTTTGAAACCATCTAAACAGGGAATTATTATATGACCAAGGTGAGCGCGACTTTCTTTTCTCCTAATTTAAATTTTGTTAATGGAAATTCTGTGGTTTACTTATAAGAAATTGGCATAATTAACTCCATGATCCCGAGCTATGAATTCCATTTAAACGTTGTTTATCTCCTTAAATTCGCTTTTATTTTCAATTTAAATTTATTATCTGACTATTTGGTGATAGAATTGTATGACCGTTTAGGTACGAAATAATATTAACCTACAAACTTCCCCATTTTCCGATTTTAAAACAGTGCTTAAAATTATTTTTTAAATATTTAAAAGCCCACTTTGACGTTATGCTATCCTATGACTAGCACAAGATTAAAACTTAAATATTTTTGTTCACCTTAGGTTTCAACGATCGATACATTTGACTACATCAAGAGAACTTTACCTGATTTTATTTTGGATATAAATTAGAAGTTATTCGATTCAATTCCTGCTCTTTCACCTGATTAGTAAGACAATATTTGTAAATCAGGTTACAGTGATCAATAAAGCACGATCTTTCTCCATCACATACCATAGTACTATCAAAATATTTCAAGTGAGCATATCAATGAACTAGTTCAAAGGTGAATTTATTCAACCGAAGATTATTATAGTAAATTCAACGAAGGTTGTTTCAATTCCAATGAACTGTTAAAAGTGTGAGTATTTTTAGTTAAACATAATTTACTGTGAGGGCTTAAAATGGTTGCTCATATTGCTCATAGCCCCGGTTGCTAAATATTCAATGAAAGTAAATGACTTCAAGTTATTTAAATAATTAAGCCTATATACAACTTGTGGAATTTGAAAAATTAAAAATTAATTTCTGAAAAAAATAAATATTGAAGTGTCATTCATTTTGTTTTTCACCTACTTTTAGGATTTTTCACACTCATTTTTTATAAACTGACAGAAAGTTTTGCCTAGCATGCGATATATATATGGACAGTTTTATTCAAAACTTTCTAAACTGTCGATTTATTTTTTTCCAAAAAACCAATATTCGAAAAATAAATACTATGGCATTATAATTTGGCATTTGAACCGACAACATTCCCTGTTTTTTTTTTAATTTCGTTGACCTTATATTTGTGACCGACCGAGTTTAGTCATTTGTAATGGTTTTTATGCTTTGCACCGCATCTGACATTCCATTATCAGTAAAGATTTAAAATATGATGGGACAAAATGCATATTGAAGTAAAAAACACCATTTATAAAACGCAAAATGATAATGATCAGGTTAAATGTCAAGAATGTCAAATTTTCTTTTTACCATTTTATATTTTACCATTGAATAAATTCAGATGAAAAGAGATTACTCCAATCGTCCTTCTAGGTGAGTAGACGTTTGTTCACCCATTCGGATTTAAAATCAGTTGAGCGAAGTCATTATTAACCCTTTCCATCCTCATAAGATTCAGAAAAAAGCCTTGCCAATTTCAAAAAGTGTATAGACATGCCGAAACATTGAATAGGGTAATTAGGAAATACCAAGGCCATAGAATTTTGAAATGACTTTACTAAGTTTATTTACACAAATAGATACATTAGAATGAAATATGACGATTCAATAAGAAAAATTTGCTGAGATACATTTAAGAAAAAATAAGTTGTATGGCCATTACGTACTCTTCCTTGTATTGCATTTGATTTCCATGGTAATAAAGTAAGATTTAAATTCATTCAAATGTTTTGAAAAAAGATAATTTTATATAAACCACGCGTTAATAAATTATGAGTTAAAATTTCATAAGTAACCTATTAAAACTAACCATTTCATTTATTCGGAGGTTTGCTTTTCGCTGTAACTAAAACGTCTCATTAGAGAAATCACTGATTCACATTTTGTAATTTATTTTTAATAAACTGGAAAGAAGAGTTTTATGGTAATTCTAAGGTATAAATCAAGTGGTTGTACATTGCTCTACGTGCTTTAAGAACTTTTAAGTCCATAAAAATGTAACCTCTTGACATTTCGAGATTTTTCATTTAAGGGCAAATTTTAAAAGCCTATTAGTGAAAACAGAAGAAAGTGTTGGCTGTTAGGGACAAAATTTTGCATTTATTTAATTTACCGCAAAAGAAACTGTGTAACCACATAATGAAAGGTTATAGTAACGTTTGACATTGCCCAATAACAATTTTTATAATAAAATTATCTTTTATCATTTTGTTTTATATCTTTCAAATTTTTACCAAATGCAAAGTTCAAAATTCTGTTAGCTCTAACTTTAATTAACTTGCCAACATTTTCAATTGTAATGAATTTTTAATAAAGAAATATAAGCATTTCATCATATATATATTGTATAAAAATATTTCGATGAAATAAAAAAATTTTTTGAAGATATCTCGTACTTTCCATCTTTCATTTCTATCTTGTCTGTTGCCAAATAAATTGTAAAAATCGTTTCTTCTTATATCACATATGCTATTTAAAGACACTTTAAATAAGCATTTTAAATAACTAATAAAATTCACAATTATATTATTGCTGTTTACGTTACGATTCCTAAAAAATTGAAAATAAAAAATTGTACTTTCACCTAAAGGAGAATTAAATTATACTGATTCAATGTTCCTTTCCTTCCTTGAATAGATTTTTCGATCTTGGCTGTGGCTTTCATGGATTTTGACATACTGATTTATTTTTCCTTAAATGCCAATTAAAAGGAATCAATCAATTTCACGTATTTTAATTTGTTTAATCAAGATTGAATCGATAGTGGCCGATTTTTCTTTGTTTTGGTGGATCAAGACATGAAAGTGAGCTCCAACTTATGGGAAAATGTAGTAAATAAACGCATATATCCGTCAAATATCAACAAGGATATTTTCATAATATAAATCATGAACCAATTAATAAAAACCGCATTAAATTGGTCAAAGCCATTTAATTTACCCCGAAAGTGAATCCCTGTCTCTTCAGGGTCTGAAGTGAAAAATTTTGCTTCAAATACGATATATATATATATATATAGTGCTATAGATACTTATGATTTGCGTTAAGAAAGTATTGCAGCACATTGAGTAAACTTTGTTGATATCTCTGCCATAATATGCTTGTTTAAATTGCAAAAATATAATATTGATTTGAACTAGAAAATTGTGTGTCAAGACAGACAGCAATAATCGAGCAAAAGAAGAAGAACTCGAGAATTCGATTAAGATTTTGACTACAATTCCATGGTTATAATTATAAAATTTGAATATCAAACTCTCAATCTGTGAATTGGCTAAAATATAACTTCATAATATCACCTAAATTGAACTACAATGCGTTGAATATGCTCTAGTAGCGATCATTTGATCCATATTTTGGGTGTCTCTTTCTCAAGAAATAAATCTTTTCAAAGTGCCTTTTAAGACACTTTAGAAGATATTAAAACGATCAAAAATTTGCTATTGGTTTCTACCATAGCTGCATTTGGGTAATATAGTTCTGGATTGAAACCTTTATTCACGTTGAAACCAGATATTTTTAAAAAGATTGATTGTTTTAAAATCACTTCAATTTACATTCGTAACCTTCCTGGGCAAGAAAGACGAGTTTAATATCGCCGATTTTATTTTTTAATGACCAATGAGCCCTTAATCTGCAAGGTCTCAGATTTTCATTAAAATATCTTATTTAGTCAAATTTATCGAAATATATATAATTGCCGTTTTTTTGCCAACTTTATTCTTCGCAATCATTAAAAGTTACGGAAATCGTTGCTAACGATATTGTAGAATCATCGCATTCTCACCCCTCCTGATAATACAACAACTCAAACACAAACATATAATGCATATGAGAATTTGTATACGTAATTGAATTTTGAAAATGGCCTGAATCCCTAATGATTTATCCCATTTTAAAAAGGGAATTCTTTCGATGAATAAGTCGATCCCCTTGCTACGTAGAAGGAAAGTTGAGCAAAGTTCAATTTGAGCTGTCGACAGCATACGCAATTCGCACTAGTCCAAAGAAGCAATTTGTGCGTTAATCAAGAGTTCATTAATATTTGATAGAAAATATGCATATAGATATTTGTTTTTGCCAAGGGAACATATTTAATAAATATTCTTAGTCACATTTTCATCTAAGAAAAAAGACTTGGTAAATTTCTCATTAAAACAAGCCTTTTCAAAATTGTAGCATATTGAATATTTCATTTAAATACCTAACTTTCCTTATAATTGATGCTCTCACTTTAGAAATATAAACGATTGTAAGTATTGTTGTCACTAAGGTTTCTTAACTATATATGTGAATAAATGGCATTTGTCTATTATTTTTTACATAAAAACGACTCTCTTGACGTTTTATGGCAATGATTTTACTGAAAAATTAGTATTAGTATTAGAGTGAAATAACAATTAGATCAATACAATAACACTGGACGTCCAAAAAATTAAAATAAATAGTTTCTAGTCAAGAACTACAGAGACATTAAGTTAAAATCTTACAAATAAACTCAAATGAAAAATTTTTCAAGTGGCAGAAAAGATTAGATGATTAGATTTAAAACATATTTTTTAAATTTTGAATGATCGTCATTGCCATTTTTTGCTGAAAACAACAAAAACTGACGTCTCCACTATGCTTTCGCTGGTACTTGAAGTCTGCTGGAATGCCAATTTAAGGAATTTTTATTCCCATCCCCGGAAAATTTCGCTTCATATTAGTTCTTTTTACTTTCTTCCTGATTATATAGATTTCCACAGTAAAAGTACTTAAATTGTTATGGATAATAAATAATAGTTGTAAGCAAACTTTTATTATATTTAAAGTTTATAAACCGTAAAATGACCATTACAAACCATTTAATTAAGTAAGCATACTTTTACTAAGTCTCCATTATCGAAGCTGGGTGACTGATTTGGACAGATTTTGTTGATACACCACAGTAGGTTCTACCGTTTTCCTCTTCCTTTCTTTACGTCTTTTGGTCGAGGTAGAATAATGTTCTTGCAGAAAGGTATGAATATCTCCATGAATAAAGCTGAAGTCATTAGTGATGAGAAGTTCTTTGGAGAGTTCTCGTATTCAGCTCATTATCGAATTCTTTGTCTGAATGTTCAAGCCTTAGTGTTTAGCTGTGCACATGGGGGAGAGAGGTGTACGAAGGTTTGTAAAATGGTCGTTTATCTAATATAAGATTAGATCGACGAGTTGAAGAAAGCATTTCTCCGCCGAACAATGAATAACGTGTACTTCGGAATGGGGATAGTATTATCGACCTTGAGGAATTTGCAGCGTGATTTACATCTCTTGGCATTATTTACATATGTACTGTGATGGCAACAGATTTGGATGCAGTGCTTTGACGGACTACGGGGTCTCCTAGGTGGTATAGAGCGTCATTTACTTCAACAGAAGAGATGCCTGATACGAGCAGTTCTCATTTTCTAGCAGCTCAGTGATGACATCAGTTCGCTGTGAGGTAGTGGCAACAATATGTGAAGTTTTTGCTGCATTACTGTGTCACGCAACTTGTTTCTGTATGCCTAATCTATAGCTAATCTTGAGAACCAGTGCAAACTAGGAGTTCTTGCTACAGAAATCACTGAGCATAAAACAAGGCTTATTAGTGAAGAAATCAGCTGAAAATTTCGGAATTAAATTATATTTTGAATAAAAAGTTTGGATTTGGAATCGCCACAAAAGTTTATTTCCACTACGGTTTTGCTTTTTATTAAAATACTGTCTAAAAAAGGAAATTAATTTTGTGGCTTTAAAAAGTAGAGACTTCCATCCTGAATTTCGCAGTCTAAATTTAGGATTTTTTTTGTTTTAACTAATCTTAAAATAACTTCCTGTTATGGAATTAAAAACAGACAATAATAATATTATTATAAAATTTGCTCATAACGTAATTGATTCCGTTGTAAATTATGATTTCAATTAAAATTTGAATTCGCCATTGATTTGTATGGAAGTTCCTTATTATATTACAATTTAGATACCTGAAAAGAGGGCAATCGCTCTCATTGTTTATAATTCACTTTTATTGATTGACTACTAACCCTATGCCAAACTTGGCAAATTGATAGAGTAACGGACAATTCTAATTCTATTGTGCTTCTAAAAGCTAATCATACATCACAGTTTAAAGATATTTAAATATGAATATGGGGTGCGTGATAGACTTACCTCCACGTAGTGCACCCTGGGCAACGTATACTCATACGGCAAAAAAGTCTATTAACTGGCGATTGACTTCTGGCGCAGTACTTATCCTACCTTTTCTCTGCCTTCATGTCTGTCTCTTTACATCTCTAAATCACTCTTCTGTTCCCCACCCCTCGACTTTCTGTTACTTTGATGTTCCTTCCCCCTGTGAAACCCGAAGTCAGCTAAAGGGCTAATGATAGCTATCAAAACGCCTGCCATTTGAAATAAATAAATAAATATGAATATTATAAAATGAATGAATTGCTTTTGGGCAGATTTCAGAATTTTATCTAAATCAGTTTATTTAAAAGAGT
>UZAE01002022.1:0-10585 GCA_900617975.1 Rodentolepis nana
TCTTTCAAAATAAGCTCCATTGGTGCTAGACTCGTAGCAGAATGCGCTATTACCGTTTCAAACATGCTCGACACGTGTCTATAGCCTTCACCTGATACCACTAAAACTCATCACGTCGGCGGCATCAGTCCGTTGTGAGACGGTTGGGTGCGTTTTTCGAAAAAAAAATTGTTAGGGCGTTAAAGGGTCAAGGCACATTTTAAAGGTAGCAAAGGTGTGTAAGTCTATAAAGTATGAGAGATGTGAAATAGGGCTAAGATATAAAAGTCTTGTACATGGTGAAAACAGGTGACTATTTGCCTCATATCTGCTCAAATTCATCTTGCGCGATTCTTATACTCATTTTCTATAAGTTATTGGCATTCCAGCGACTGTGATTATTCACCACCCGCGAATTCTGCTCCTTTGTTCACATTCATACATTAACAACGTATTCATGGTAAATTTATGTTAGTTAAGGTAGCAGAAGTCGAGTAACAAGAGAGACTATATTGCCACTCCATACCCAAAATCAGTGCTGGAAAACGCTTTCACAGCTGGGCTTAGCGAATATTGTTGGCTATAGACCCTGTTGCACATTCAGTGTTTGAAACATGTTTTGGATCTATTGATCTCAACGACTTCATAAAGTAATTTCCTTGAGTCATTTAACGTTGTGGTCGTCTTCATAAGTTTGCTCAATACTTAATTGTTTGGAAATCCATTTCAGTTAAATGAAAACTGTATTAGTCGAGCTCTCTCACTCACATTCAGTCAGTTATAATTGGTGGGGGAGGGGGGGGGGGAGCCAGTGACCTCAACCGGAGTTAATATTGCCACCATCGGTTCATTATCATACCGAGATGAAGCTTGTCCGAAATTCACCCTCCCGGATAATCCACATTTCTCTTTTAGGTATTCGAAACCCCACATTTGATTGCCTCCATTTTCGAACGTTTTCTGCCATTGACATTGGATGACTCTGTATTGCTTTCGAATTCTGATAGTCTCAAATCAGCTTATGGTGTCCCGCTGCCGCGAATGCTCAAATTGATGCGAGTTTTTGCTCAAAAGAATAACTCTCTTCGGCTCTCTCTGGTGAACAAGTGGAAACTTGCAGACAGATGTCTAACCTACCTGCGTCATCGATTCACTTTGTTGTCGTCGTCGGAGAATAACATTGTAACTTTGTTGATGTTGGAAAGTCTTCGGTGTTTGTCGGTTTGCTTGGAAGAACCGGAAACTCCACAGAGGGCCCTGGAATTGACGAAGTAAGAAATTGATTGACGCCTAATCTATTTATCTACTGTGAATTTCCATTTAATTCGGAGATGGCGTTTTGTCTCTGCTGGTTTATATACATAGTTCGATGTGGCATAACTAACAGCTTAAGTTTAACGAGGAATTTATGTATTAAGTGCACTAAGTAAAAATCGGGCAACCAAATGGATTCATAAATTAAATGAGGCAAAATGTCATGCATTACTGGTTGTTCTCTCCTACTGGAACCCCTCCCCCCCCCCCCCCCCCCTCCTCGTCCCATGTTTTCTTTCTACTTCTTTGGTATTCTTCATATTAAGATATTTCTCAATGATTACAACTTGTTTTACTTTGCTATAGATGATTTTAGTAATAATGGCAATAAATCTCCTCTATTTTAGGTCTGCTTTGAGCGATTTAATTGCAGTGGCTTCGGAGTCAATTTCGTTAACTAATGGAAAGGATCTTTCTCTGAAAATTGCGTGGTTGTCTTTCTTTGCTCGAACACTGTTGCCAAAGTTCCTGGTGTACGTCTATTTGTGCTTTTTATCTAACACATCTGTAGCTTACAACGTTGTATTGAACAAGAAATTTTAGAGATATCGGTTTTGATATCAACTATTACTACTTAATTCGAGTTATGATACTTGGTATCGTTTCTTTCAATTGATGTTCAACTTTGAAGATGCAAGCTTTCAAGAATGAATATTTGCATTTCATAAAATTGGCTTACCGATGGAAGAACACTTTCACTCAGAACTTTTGTCTGAGTTTTATTCTTGTCTTCAAGTCGTTGGTTTGATTGAGGACCACGAATCTTAGTACGCAAGCCATTGAGCATACAAATCTTTGCAAAATACTGCTGTAGGGTTATTGTTTAATTCTCAAATCGCAAGTCGTCAAATTAATTTAACATTCGATGATCTGTGTGTTGCCTTTTTAATTGAGAAGTAAATGCAAAATAAATTCAAATTGGTCTCTTATTTCCTAGAAATTTCTCCTATGACCAGTTGGAAGTTGTTCGATCCTGGGCAATCACCATATTCGAGGCCTGTAGTTTGGAGGTTAGCGCGGCTGAATCTTACGGTTTTTTTTTAACTGTTATATATAGATATATATATATATATATATATATATCTGAATTCAATTTTGAACCTATAGGCATACCATGTAGAGAATGACGGAAAACTAGTTAATTCTCTGTCGTCCTCACCCTTGATGATTAATGTTGCTGCCCAACTCCTCAAAGCCTTGAAAATGGAAGAACACGTAAGCGTTATCTTATTTATTACACTCGCTTAATGGAGTTATAGGAGATTTAATTATTTTGCTTACCTTGTATAGATTGCACAGCTTAGAGAGAAGATTTTCACTGGACCAACGTGGACAAAGGTGCTGAATCACTTCATCGGGTTTGTTTTAAATCTTTTTTGGTGCTTAATTTGCTCTTTAAGGACATCTCTGTCTAATTTGAGGACTCTTTTTTACTTGGCTTAGACATCAATCCGTCCTTACTGGCTTTCCTAATAGAATGTCCCAGACCTCAGTCCTCTCCGCTGAATTTGCAGCTGCCTACACTGCAGATGATGCTGATCCGATGCGCAATTACAACTTTCCAAAGGACGTCATATTTGAGTCTTCGGAGGATGGAGATCCACTCTCAGTTCTCAATGTCTCTAACTCTCTTCCTTGTCTCCCAGATTTGGGCATGTCTGTTTGTCTCTTCTATCGTGGAGCTTGGGCTCCTAGCAATGAAAATTGGTAAGCTATTCTTTATTTCCCTCTACGTCGCTATATTCATAACATGTTGAGCTTAACCATTAATCTACTATTCGAATTTCGAGGTCCATTTTGAAGTCATTTGTCTGAATTCGAAGCCAAATATGCGCATTTTTATGGTAGATAGAATGGGCTGGGTTTCTGGAGGTTTGTTTATCCCTTCCTGATAGTAGTCCTAAGTTAAAGGCGGGGGATGCCTAAAAAAATGGTCACTATCGCAGACACCATTTTAAATGTGACAAGCAAATTTTCAATCTATGCACCTCTATTATGAGTGACTTCAATTCGGAGTGTAATGGGATTGTGTATCTAAGTTCCATAATTCAATTTGGGGAAAAAATGCTTAGAAAGTTAAACGGTTAAAATATCGGCAGCAAATTACCCGCGCGTATCAAAAATAATCAAAAATCGGTAAATAACTCACATATTACTACTAATAATAATGATTAAGTTGGCCATTCTGCTCATTGTGTGAATTTCAAATTAATAATTAAGTAGAAAAAAAACCCGGCAAACTTCAAAATTTAAATATGATTCTTATGATTTTCCTCTATTCGCAGGCAATATTCTCCTCAGCAAAGGGCTCTTATCATTCAGACTCCAGTCTCATGAACTGTGGGTTGGTGGATTTTTACGGTCTATAGGTTGAACCCCCAGCGCTAAGTGCTGGAAAGCACAACTTCTAGTTGTTGTTGTAAAGATAACGCATTACGGCTCAATTTGAGCTACTCTAATTCATAATGCTTCATATTAAAGTTATTAGAGTAACAATGGATAGAGAGCATAAAATCAAATACAATTGCAATTTCATTAAGACAAAATATTGAATAGTTAATTATTAGTATATCTTTCCTTAAAACAACTGGATGGCTGTAAACTTTTCCACTAGACGACAAACGTCTAAGTGAAATGATCGATCTGATACAAATGGCTATGTATTCTTTGCCCTTACTTTTGTTTTTTTTGTTCAACAGTGAAGCCAAGGAAACAACACTTCCAGCAATGTGGTGGCCACCACCAAGTCGTTCTGTCTACCCCATTGATGTTGTTGAACCACTTGATCTTCTCCCTCGTCAGCAGTCGAAATGGACTAACTTCCTTCCTTTAATTGAGGCTGCGTTGACAATAGGAGGCATTGATCTAACACCTTGGTGTGACCAATTGAGGAGGTTGCGTGTTCCCCCTGTTGTCACTAAGTCCGGTTTCCCACATGGACTGATGGCTATTGAGAGTTCGTTGATGGGAAGATATCTTCTTCATCTATCGGCAAGTCATTTCGCTCTTGTCTTGATTAACCTTAAATTGCCTCAAGTTCATAAAGTTTAAATGCTTCTAAATCTATTTTGATTAACTAAAGTTTTATTCAATTTGCCTTGTTGCTATAGGAAGTGCTTGCGAGCGATTCACAGATTTGTTTTAAGTTAATTAACAGGGAAAAATGGAAGCACGTGAGTTGCATATTTGTGCTCAATTTTCCAGGAATAACCTTCAAAATAGTGTATGGAAATCTCAGAAGCCCCAAGAAAATAGGCTAGTAACGCTTTAAATGTAAAGATTAAAAAATAAGTCGATGTATGAGGACTTATTGGATGATTAAGTCATTGGTGTTCCTAATGTTTATAGAATATTTGATATTTCTGTGCACATTTCGATATTCTTGCATGAATTCTATTAGCAGTCTCTCACAGCTTGGGAAGTGGAACTTGATAGACCAATAATATCGAAGACTACCTGACAAAATAATAACAATTTTACTCTATTTTGCGCAGGAGATGAAGGGTGATCTATGGTGGGCAGCTTTCAATCTCGTGTCTTGTCTTCATTTTGGCCAAGAAGCTCTATTCATCGAACTCCTGCAAAGAATCATATTTCCAGTCTACGATCTAACACCGTAAGTAAATAATCCCAAATTACCGTAATGCATTTTATGGTGGATTTGAATATGTATACGATTTCTATCTGTTCCCTCTAGGATTGAGACGGGAGGCTTTTCAGAAACCATTTCAAATTCAAAAGCTCCTTGGCCACCAGTTCACGAGTCGTTCTCTCAAGGTCTTGCTTTTTATGCCCACAAACTCTATGGAGAGTATTTCGCAGACTTACTCCAGAGACGCAGTGCTGGTACGTTGGATGTCTCTTCAAATTCACTTCAATAAAAATGTTAAAACATTTGTTTCATTTTTGGGAAAGAGACGGTATCCTACAATCCCTCTGATGGAAAGTCCAGTGTCTGCTTCTGACTTGATTGGCGTGATTTTGACCATGCGATATCTATATTCTCGTTTAGGAAGAAGTTCGATTTGTTATCAGATTGAAGATTCTAAGCACGAGGAACATTACTTGTGGTTAGATGAACGGAAAAAGGAGGTGGGGCAAGTACTAGTCTTTCTTTGTGGGACTTCTTGAATTCTCATGGTGTTTGTCTTTCACCTTAGACATTGGGTTGTAAAATGTCTCATAGACTAATGAGTTAGGTCCCATATCCTCATTATCATAAACTGATTTACCAATTTACTGGAGTAAGTTGGGAGGTTTGATCGTACAACAACCACCTCTCTTAGTCGAAAAGCAGCTAGTCAATAATATGCCACATAGCCAGAGTCCAGGGATGAGCCTTTATCATGAAGCCGGATTTGAGAAGATTAACAGCGCTTGTGTTGGCAAAAAATGCTTTTTTTCTAAAATTTTTGTTTCTACGTTTAGAAATGAAAGACATATACAAGCCTCTCAAGTCCCGACCCTCTTGTGATCTTATCCTACCCAATGACTGGTTCTACATGCCTATTCTCGAAGCCTACTTCCATCACGCTCGACCTCCTACAGAGAAAGATCAGTCCCAAGTTTATTTCACAATCGATCCGGAGGTTAACATCACAGCTATGTTTTTAATTAGTTGATAGCTTCCAATAAAGTAAAACCTATTTCTTGGTTTCGTAGACTTATCTGCTAAACGCTACTGCCATTTTGGGTTGGATTCGAGGATTGCTATCTCAACAGCCTCTATTGGTGTCCAAAAATGCCTTTCCCCGTGGGGTGACTGCCTCTGGTCATTTCTCGCGAATACTCTGCGCTATTTTGGCTTGTCAGAGTGCTGGAGCACTGTGTTTCAATTTGTCTGGCGCTATTATAGCCGAGCTAGTCACTACTTTACTGCCTAGGATCAGTTTTGAGGAGTTGGATGCTAGCCCAGAAGAACACCTTCCACTTGATTTGATCTCATTTTATGATTTGTAAGTTGAAAGCCTCTTCGCTGTATCTATTGAGGCTATAATGCCCACTTCTTGATGCAAAAATCTATGCCTTTTACAGTTGATGGAGTTGCATTTCTAAAGCATGCACGGGGTGGAACACATTTTTGCTCGTTCACATGTATCTATTTGATAATCGAGGATATTGTGCTGCCTGTAATTTTTGCCATCTTCTTGCATATCTTCAAGACACGTGAATGTGTCTGATTTCGTCGTTGAATTTCATAGATAAGCATTGAACTTTTTTGGTGAAATTGATACCAATAGGTTACCTGACATTTTCGTTCTTTTATGGGAGAAAAATATGCTTTTTTTGTATCAAATTCAACAATTTAATGAGGACATCAAACGACAAGCACTCTCCACTGTTTACTCTATTACATCATGTCATTCGTTTTTGGACTCATTAACCAATCTCCACCTGAACCGACTCTTTGTTGTTGTTGTTGAAGTTGGGGGTTGTCAGCAGAACACATTCCTATGTTTTTTTATTTAACCCAATGGACGCATTCAGCTCGTATTTTTTGGGTGTATTGGGGCGGGAGGGGGGGCGGGGGGAGGCTGGTGGGGAGATTAACCCATCCTAGGATTTTCTTCTCCAATAATAAAATGAAAAAAGTTTCTCGGAATTTGTGGTCAGTGCCTCTTTATCCTTAATGATTTGAGATATTTTGGAAGTTCGGGTCAGTTGAATTTAAATTTGAGAATGATTGCTCCAAATCGATTCTTGCTTTCATTTTATTGCATTTTTGCCAATAGTTCATATTCATTCGAAAAGCGGAAAGCCACACGTCTTTGTGTGCTTATCCTTTACCCTTCACTTAAGACTCAAACTGGTTCTAACGTATTATATCGATTTAACTACTTACTATTATAGTAATTCTTGGGGTATGCGATAGACTTACCTCCACGTGATGCACCTGGGCAACGTTTACTAATACGGCAAAAAAGTCTATTAACCGGCAGTTGACTTCTGACTTCAAATTACCATCACCCCACTGTATGTCATATTCCACAACTTTCGCAGTACTCACCTCACCTCTGTCCCTACCTTTGTGTCTGTCTCTTCTACATCTGTGAATCACTCTTTAGCTCCCCCTCTCGACATTTTGTCACTTTGATATTCCTTCTTCTCTCTGTGAAGCCCGAAGTCAGCTAAATGGCTAATGATAACTATTCAAAACGCCTGCCATTTGAAATAATAATTATTATTATAGTAATTCTTAATTCAATTACTATTGTTATTGTTTTCGTTGTCAGGTATACTGAGTTGTTAGAGCACTACACTGCTATCTCGTATTCCTCACCAATATTCGCCAATATAATTCTTCTATTTCTCCGACCTGCTGCTCTACCAGTTTCAAATTATCGAAAGGCTCTTTGGGGCGAACACCAAGCAACGCTGCGTTCCATTCAGTTATCTCCTTCTGAGGTAAGTGACTTGTTTTTTGGCAAGCTACCGATATTTAAATAAGTAAAATGCTTAAAAAATACCTTTCTTGTTAGGTTTTTCTTCCGGAGGACATCTATAAGGGACTCTTTGAACCTCTCGAAACTACCCAGGAGGTTCTTAGAGCCTACGCTTGTGCGATCTGCGCCGGGACCATCAGTTTGAACAGACAACCGTTGATAACACTGATCGTCCTGCATCACCTTAACCGGTTAGCCTGAATTACACACCAAAACACAGTTCTTCTAACGTTTTTCTTTCTTACATTTCATTTGCTATTTCAGGAACATATACTTGACAAAGACTGATCATATTCATGAGGAGTTCGTGAAACTACTGGGGACATCTCTCAGATTTTTGGCTTCGAGACGAGGAACTCAGGAAGTAACAGAGTGGTTACGACTTTACATGTTTCCATCCGGGCGAACTGAGAAAGTACCCCTATCCGAACTCGTACAGGCGAATCGAATTTCGGTTGTTGCTTGTGGAAACTTCAGGGTGGAAGATCTTATTGAAGTGTATAAGGAAGACAGTCTGCCCTCTTCTCGACGAAAGAAATGGAAGGAATTCATGGGAAATTAAGTTTGTATAGTTGTTGTATATTAACATTTTGCTTTTAAAATGAAGTAAAGGACTACTTGTAGTGCCCGCTTAAAGTTTTAATCTAATTTTATTGTTGTTATTGTCAAAGCAAATAATATGATAAGAAATGGAATTTAAAAACATTTAACATATTCGCGTGAAAATTAAAAAAGTGAGGCTGCTTAGAGAGTGGATAGCCCGTTCTACTTCTATGCTTTGGTCACTGTTGACGTTAGAGGTCACGACTACGGTCCCCATAGGCGCATATCCGGTGAGAGGAATAGCTAACCGCACTTGCTAGTATAGAGAGGCTCTATACTGTGTAGCGGATTGCTACACTAATAAGCCCTGACTATACTCAATAATCTCTAGGGCAGATTCTCCTATGCTTGTTAAAGCTCCCGGAACTAGCTGACCTTCCGCAAAGCTATAGTAGAAACTGACGTATCACACGGAACATGTTTATTCGGGACGTGTGAGAGGGTGTGTGTGTAAGGTCAGAGGTCCTAGCCATTGTATTAATATGGCGGGTTTGATAAACCAAGTAAGGCTATTGATTGGCGGTTGGCTGTGGGCTCCGTGTTCACGACTGCACTTACTCCCCACGCAGCCTCACCTTCAAACCTGTCTGAGTGGGCATGAGATTACTTTGTTTAGCGATGTTAACGTCGTGTGCTTCATAAGTGTTAAACCATACCATGTCAGTTAAATTACGAATCTTAAGAACCAATCATTGCAAATCCCGATATAGTGCAGATTTGACAAAGGTTCACAGAAAACGGGAAGTAAAATCTGGCTTTTTTGGAAATTCATTCGGTAGTATATAATCTAGACGCTTTCAGTACGACGTTAAAGAATGCGGACAAGCAGATAGAGGTATACCAAGTGGAACTGAAGTTAGCTCGGCACAAAAACCAGGAAATAGAATCGGATAGTTAATTTATTGCAACGAATATAACCATATTTAATTAATTAAAGAGCACAAATCACTGCTGCATCTCTTTTTTGTTATTAGCGCTTTCAGAATATTCATGTAGAATTTGCCAGAATTCAGAATCCCGGTCTATCTTTTCTCCCGTTTATCCAATCATAACCTTTAAATCGAGTCAAGATCATTTAAAATGAGTAATACATAAAATTAAACCGTAAAGTCTATGCAATGCTTACAACATATTTTAAATCCCAAAAGTACTGTGTAATGGGTTGATCGGGGATAATTTCCGCACCTTTCGGATGTCCAAAATAGACAAGGTCGTGGGGTTTTAGCTGAGTTCTTTTATTGACACGTCGATGATTAACGTACGTCCCACTTTTGCTGAGGTCAGAAAGATAGAATTTGCCATCCGCTTTTTCAATTAATGCATGAAGTCGGGATATTGCCTTCTTGGCCTCAAAACTATCAATTTGTTTATAAAATTGTTTATTTCTTTCCATTCGACCAAGCAGGAGTAGGTCCTGTTCATCTTTCATCTCAATTTTACGAAATTTGTTACCGCCTTCCTGGGTGACATCTGCCACTTGATAGAGAATCAATTTCGGCATAATTTTGAACAATGCCAAAGGTGAAAATTAGTCAATTGATAAATATTAGCTTGTGATGTGATTTCATTTAGATCGAAGGTCATTAATAATAAAATTAAATTTAGTAAATTTAAAAAAACTTTTTGCTTATTTTAACTTTGGGCAGAAATTTGCCTCAAACAGAAATTTTTTTGGGGGTGGGGCTGAAGTATATTTAGAATTAATACTCTTTGGCATTATAAACGAAGTACTCTCATAACCACTCGGTAAGACAGGAAGGATGATTGTGTTGTCAGTCTTTTATTATCACGGAATGATTAAATGATCAAAATGTGGCGTGCTATTGTATTTGCTTCGATAATACCTTGTTTTAGTGCATAAATGGTGGATTACCAACAGGTGACTGGAGTGTTGTAAAGATCGTTCAGAATTGTCATACAAACTCAATAGTCATGAATGCTACGATGAAGTCTGATGTAGTTTAAGAAACTGCGGGCAAAGAATTAGGTACACATCCATACCATAATTAAGAGATTAGTGTTCAACGACTTGTCGGAAAGTTTGAAGTAAGTCCATGTGCTAGCTTTTGGGCTAAATTTTGAGTAGATGAAAAATGGTTGATTCAGAATTTCATTTCATATATAAACGAGGTCTATCAAGTGCACAATACTACCAAGGCTGAACAACAAAACTGCATGTGCACTCGACTAGTCTGTAAGGTGTTGATTGGTGTTGAGATTGATCACATTGGGAGGAAGTACGTAGT
>UZAE01002023.1:0-10582 GCA_900617975.1 Rodentolepis nana
GTTCTTTTACAACACAATAATTTGATCATTTCGTTAAATATCATTTTAAAAATTTTCAATGCACCTACAATTTGAGTTTACTAATATTATAATTGGAGGTTGAAATTTGAGTCAACTGCTAATGATTTCAATTACTGTAAAGTATAAAATTTGGAAATCGTAAATTATTCTCAATAGTATCCTCCGAACCCCGTATAAATATACCATATTCATAGTTATAAAACTAACAACTGTTATGATTTATTCAATCCATTTCAGCCAACAAATATTAACCTGTTTGACTATAATCATGAGTGTAGCAGGAAATTGGTGCCTTATTGAAAGCGATCCGGGGGTATTTAATGAATTAATGGCCGGTTTTGGTATGAAAAATATCAGGTCTAAGTTTTTTCAGGTGCCGATGGTTTAGAGTGTATTGAAGTCTATGACACTCAAAATACAGAATTCTTCAAGGATGCTCTGGGGCTTATTTTTCTATTTCAGTGGGGAAATGATCAGAAGAAGGAATCAAAACCTCTTGATTTTGTTGACGATAACTCAATATTTTTTGCAAAGCAGGTTATCAATAACGCCTGTGCTACTCAAGCCCTTATAAACGTTCTTTTCAACGTATCTTCCCCGAATCTAAAACTTGGGACCACGTTAACAGATTTCAAGTCGTTTGTTGCAGATTTTGATAGTCATGTAAGAGCATTGTATTATAATTATTCCAATTGTAGATGAAAGGCACTGCGTTATCGGATTGTGAGAAATTGCGTCTCACGCATAACAGTTTCGCTCGGTATGGCATTATTTAATTGTCCTATGATGTTTCTTGAATAGGCCCCAGGTTTTTGAGGTCGACCAAAGTAACCAGGTCAGACCTGAGGATGTTTATCATTTTGTTGGATTTGTTCCTATTAACGGTGCAGTGTATGAACTTGATGGGCTAAAACCGAGTCCTGTCCGTGTAGCAACAATTAATGAGGGCTCCTCCTGGTTGGATGTTGCATTGCCTGTCATAAACACACGAATGAGTGAATGCTTGGACGGAAAATTTAATCTTATGGCTCTTGTTCCAAGTCGTTTGCAGATGTACCAAAAACTTGCCCTCAAATATGTTGCGAATCCTCCCGTGAGTCACCTCTGCGTGGTCTTCTATTTCTTTTTTTGCCATATTTTATTCTGTATGAGGCTCGTTTTAGGTTGATAAGAGTCTTATTTCCCAAAATGACTGCAATATCTACGCCGAAAAGGCTAAGTTAGCAGAACAACGAAGTGAGAATAATCGTCGAAGGCACAATTACCTTCCTTTTATCATTGAATACTTCAAAGTCCTTGCTGAGAATAACCTTCTTATCCAGTCAGTGCAGACTGCGAAGAGCAAGTCAAAGCCCCAACAATCTCGAGCTGCTGCTGCTGCCAAGTCCTAACACTCTCATCGTCTCCACATTTGTCCATTCCTTTTTTTTCAGAGTTTAGTGAAATTGTGGTGCTTGCGAAGAGGCAATCTTGCCATTTCGTTTTAAATAAATAGACTACCTTTCTCTGTTGTAATTTGCGTCTGCCTCTTTTCTTATCACTATACGAGATTGATCTACGAATTGGACTTGTTCTTAAGTGGTATCTTCAGCTTTTATCAACTGGCGGACGTGTCATTTCCCTCCTAACTGAATTTAGTGGTAGTTTAAAATCTCTCCCGTAGCCCGTAGCAAGGCTATCTCCGCTTCCTCTAGTAGATTTTCGATCACCTTGTACCGCCTATCAAATTTTGGTGATGCTCAAGTCTCACTCCAACCTACGAACTAATAGAGCTGTGGAGAATCTGCTAGTATAAGCAGAAATTTTTAAGATATGATTCGGGAGTGAACACTTGCGACTTAATCATCTCTCTTAAAGATTAGTTATTCATTGATAACTCTGTTTCATGTGAAAAATTGGATTCACAGTTACTCAAGTAACGCATTATTGAATTAAGAAATACATTGCACAGAAATTAACATCCACGTCGGGTTTGTGGTAGGTCACAGGGTTGAACAAAAAGCTGTTGAGAGTACCGTCGTCCAAAATAGGCAAGAATAGCCGTAGTGAGAGTTAAGAAGATACCTACAACCAGAGCGACCATGTCGTTGGAGGGCGAGGAGGAACGGAAGAGACGCACGTAGCGACGACCCTGGTATGGAGTGGATCGAACCCAACCAGGAGCTGCCACTTTGTCGTTTTCAAGGAAGAAAAAGGAAGTTCCCGCCTCCACCAAACTGCGGTAACACCACCATGAACCATTGTAGTCTGCAAAACAAAAAAACCAAGGTGAAGTTCAGTAACTCTCGAGCAAATTTATGCGTTTCCCGCATGAATGGGGAACAGTGCTCCCCTCCTCCTCCCCCCTCCAAGCACATTTCCCTACACTTCGGTTTCACAATTATGGGCAGCATAATCAAAATTGTGGGAAATTTCATTTCACCAAAGGAAAAAAATCCCACGAATGTATTCTAGCAAATAGCCCACAACTGGACAGCCATATGCTCTAACAAAGTACTCTCTCAACATCTCAAGCAATACAATTTGAAGGGCAAAAAATGCCGTAGGCCACTACACTCGCTGAAAAAGGTCATTGATCGGCTGGTTATACAAAGTGCCGCCTCCTTGTCGTTTTGAGTTAATTAAGTAGTCCACTGTAATTCAAAAGAAAGTTGCTTTCCATTATTGCCCTACCACGCTCTTCCTTGGGAGTGAAGTAAAGTCACGAAGGTGAAGAAGGTGATGTTGAAGAAGTCAAACAGTCCAACCATCATGGTGACCTTCAGTTTCTAACTAGGCCAACCCATCACATTGGTGTGCCTGTAGAACGCCCACTTCAGAAAACCTCACAATCAAATTAGAAGTAAAGACTGTTTGTGGAGAGCACGAGAACGCAGATTCCTTGCTGCTATTGAAGTAGGAGATGCTTTCCAAAGTATCTCAAAAAAATACTAGCAAATAATTGACCAGTTGCACAACCAAAATATCTGCTCAACAATGCTCTGATTAAAGCTAGATTACAGGAGAATTCCGACCGCTAACGAAAATGATAACAAGGAAACCATTGGAACTTACATCCATACATGTAGGTAAACGCTCCATACTCCTCCTTAGGTGGGCATTCCTTAAGGCGTTCACCGGTGAGGCCCATTAAGAGATGAGACGCAACATGGGAAACTCGCCAGGCCCGGCCGTCAACCGCGTCGTAGGTCTGCATTGGGATGGGCCTGCGTAGACTCAGCAAGAAATCAACCACCTCAGGCTCCAAATGCTTTAAGAAATTAAGTAACAAGTATGAGGCATGACATATATTGGAGACATGGAAACTTTAAAATAGCGTGCACTTACCAACCGTAGGAGCTCGCAACCAGGATCTTTCAGGAAGCAATTCATCAATTCACCGGGTTTCACTCCACTTATCGGTTCTGAAATCGGTTGTGATGCATTTCCCACAACCAACTGTAGGAAAATAATTCGTCAAATTTAGTCGATATAGACACTTAAATAACTCTTCGGTGAAGACTGAGGCAATCAAATGGCAACAGCTGCTTAGTATCAAATCAATTAGATAACGCCGTTTGTAAATATGAGATTATTTCATTAATAACACGAGAATACTATGTCCTTCGTTTGAGTTACAGGAAATTTTTCTTCTTCCAAGACCATACCAGTACCAAGACAAGTTTTAAGTAACTCAACCTAACGGAAAGCAATCTTATACGCTTTAAGACAGTCTAATTCATGTTTTAGCTCCACTAACCAGCTCTTAGCTCCCTAAACCATCTCAACAATGAATAGTTACACCAATCAGCGTATATATCACCGATGCCGTTAACCATCAAAGTACTCTCCCTTCTCCTTCGTTCTTCTGTACCTAGTGATTGTTACAAGTTGGCTAATATTAAGTTCAAATAAATATAGGGCAGCCAACTCACTCTGTGGAGAGCATCAGCGAGGAGATTCGCCAATCGATTGAGATAGTCATCCGAGGCATTTCGGGCTGGCCATTGCGTATCCAGGAAGGAGTCAAGAAAGTAATCCGCAAAGGGTGGCCCAGCAGGCCGATCAGAAATGATGGTATGACTAATTGGGAGCTTTCGATTAATAAAAAACCGTAGCAGGGCTTGTAAGGATGCACTCGGTGGTAGAATTGTTGTTTCAACAGATGAACTGCCGTTCAAAAGAATAACTCCACCATTTGCTGATGCGTTTAATGTCCTCCACAGAGACGAAGTAGCTTCTTCTTGATGGAAATATTGGGTGACATTAGGATCAGAGAGGAGGTAATATATGGGTGCGTCGTTTGCAGCTGTAGTTTGAGGTAGACCAATGCCGGCTAACTCGATAATGGATTCGATGGAATCAGGTTTGAATGGGAGACCAGAGGAGCGGGCCAATCGATCATGAGTAAGGTCGAAGAAGAAGCGTTGAGAGCCCGTGAAGCTCAATGCCTCATTGTCCAAGAGGACGAAAAGGAGGTTCTTGTGAAGCCTACCGGACTGTGATATTAATTCATTTAGAGAAACATTTAATAACAGACACTTTAAATATTTTGTAATTTTAGTGCAGAAAATTTTAAAACACAAAAGTAATTATTGCTAAGGTAAGTTAGGCTAAATATCCACCTTGGAGCTCATGATCTTCTCAATTTGAACAAGCCTTCAACGAGAAGACTAAGCGTTGGGTTGGAAAAATATGAACGAACGGGAGAGTGAGAGACAGTTGGCAGATTTGTCCATTTTGTTTAGTAATGAACCATTAACAGTTAGAGGCAAAAGTATGAGCCAGTAGATGAGCAATACGTGGATATACAGAGCGGGATACCCTCGAGATTGATCAATGCGATTAAACAATTCGATTACCCAATGTGCAGGCAATGGGGAATTGAACACATAACAACATCTATGACAGACCTACATGCTAGGCACATCACCACTGCACACTTCAAATGCCATTCTCAAAATCATCCTTAGCAGTGTTCTCAACTTGAAGATTCCTGAATATTAACTCCGTGACGGTGGCAAATTTGTGTTCACACGTCATTAAATGCTTTAAATGGTAAAAAGTAGGAGGATTTGCAAACATTTTCTTAAAAGTCCACTCACAACGAAATTTAACCAAACAGTAATATTCGATTAGAAATAGAATTAAACGACAAAACAAAATTATATTACCTTAACATCCGCCTGATTGAGCAAATGCGCAGCAGCAGAAATTATAACACTGACAGCAGGAAGAACTGAGAGAGCCGAAGATGCACTTCTATCAAACATACTCAGTGCATCAATTCGCGAAATCACAAGAATTGTTGGATCCACTCTGGTGGAATCCGAACCTTCCGAGACCGTAGTATTTCGAGCACGAAGAGCTAGATTTACACCGCTGACTTCCTCGCAATAAGAAGAGGTTAACTAACCGGGAGAGATTAACATAGAATTAACTTACACTCAAGTGCATACTCTGCAACGACTCACGATCGTAACACTTTTGAGACGAAAGCACGGCAGACATGAAATTTCCAATCTCCATCATGCAGCGAGTATCGTCAATTGGCGCCTTATTATACACACTATGACACTTGACAATTTTGTTCCAAGTTTCTGTATTATTGCCCTCGGCAAGAACAACTGGAAAAGGCCAAGAAGTCGTGGCATAATCGGAGGCATACGGATTCCAACTCAATTTATTACCGCAGATGTTATGACTATCACTGTAGAATGTAAAATTACCGTTTGGACAGTGGTTATTTTCAGAAAAATTTGATACAAATGCAGTTGAGTTTGGGAAATTTGGAGAAAATACAAGTAGCCCGGAAACCCTCTCAGAATTACGAAGAAATTCAGTTAAGTCCTTGTTTATGAATAATTCAAGTGGAATTACAACCATTAAATCTGAGGAAGCATTCTTAACAGACTCTTTTAAACTGTTCAAATCATCTTCTATAATCAATTCGCCGATACTACTCGGATATTTTGATGAACAACCAACTTCAGAAGTGACGTTTAGTTTTCTAGAACAATGGGACAAGTTCTTATCGGGAATTTCATCATAGACTTTGCGGCATGAAGAAGAATTAAAAAAAATCACTAAGCATAAAAATATCCAAAACGTTATATTCCGCATTTATATTATTTAATTTAATTCAGAAGCGAGATATTTAACATTGCGTTTATGACCTTGTTTCGGTTATTATTTACGCGCAATTAAAATTAGTGAAAAACATTGTAGTTGCAATCTTAAAATAATAATTAATTTATTTTAATTTAGAAAATTGATGTTTTGGAGAGCAAAAATTGGTAATTCGCTAAAAAATAAACAGCGTTGATTTTGTGAAAGCGATAAGATTATTTTATATATGACGAAAAATGTCATATGTTTTTAACTATAATTATAGTTTTCATTTTCTTTGAAAAATTGTCAGATATCTTTTTTGCCCTAATAAGATCCCAGAAATTTGAAACTCGTAATATGTTTTCGTGACGTAAAATTTTGTAACCTTAAAATCTATTTCTTTCAGTGTAAAATTTACTTCCATTGTTAATTTATTGCTCTCTTAATCGTTTTTCCAATAACATATTTTAATAACTCTTAACTTCGCATTCACTTTAACTTATTTAATAATACAATCATCTATAGTCGTATAATAAGAAAATCGTAATCGAGTCGCCTATTATCCTCAAATATCACCTTTCCTTATATGCGCCTTCAGCATTGCTCCAATAATGAATAGGTAATTTGCAATATTATCGATTCTCGTGAAATTTCAGAAATAATAATCAGGAGGTTTCATACCTTGTGATATCAGTTATTCTCCTTTCATTGCAGTGTTTTCTACATATCAAAAGTGTGGCAAAAATTTATACTTTCACATTCGCTTTCACCATATTTCTGGTAACAGCTCATTTATGTGGTTTGTGCATCCTAGCCCCAAAAGTAAAGCCTCACGTTCAAATATTAAAATTATATTCTTTTCAGATTGCGATCACTTCACAAAATTTTTTTCTGAATGGCAACATAAACCGACTGTTACTCGCAGTTATAACTCACAAAGATGAATGGCATCTGAATTACGCTTTGACTCTTTTCCTTCGATATGTAGTGATATTTGAACGACGACTGCCAGGATGGGATCTGATAGTTCACCTATTTATTGTTGTCATTTTTTCGAGCGTCATCTCACTGTTTATAAGTGAATTTGCTTGCACACTTTTCCCAATTCAATTTTTTCAAACTTACGAACTCTTGGGGTTTGCCGGTAAGTTTGTCAACATCATTTCAAAAATGGAAGCTGATGGATTTTAACCATTAATTTTATTTCATTTTCTCATCTCAATAAATAAATAATTCTTGTTCGTTAACTAAAATTCATAGGCGGGTTTTTCTTTTCTATTCCATCAAGTACAAAATCGATATCGAAATTCTCCCACCCAAAATTTTTGTCATTGCCCTTAGAAGCCATGTTCACTCTTTCAGCACTTTTAACAGTATCTAAGGAAATATTGAATTTTAATTTTATAAAAATTGTTGAACTCCTTATTACTATTTTCATTTGATTAATATCAGATGCAGCTTCAACTCTTGGAGTCATTTACTGCTTAAATGGACATGGAACCTTCAAGCAATTCAATTTGCCATTTGGTTTCCATGTTCGAATCAGCCGGTCCCTTCAGAGGTGGGTGACTTTCTTTTTCTCCGATGTTCGACGGGCATTTAACTTTCCTTTTGGTAAGTTTAGCCTAAATTCTCTGGCGGAAGCACTATTAAAATTAGGCTTTTTACACTATAACACCATAAAGCTAGGTAACTTTTGTACAATTTACAATAACTTTGGATATCACTAAGCTTTTGAAGTCCAGAATTTAAGTGGAGATCTAATTTACGTTCGATTGGTGTCTAAGAGGAGATAGTAGGAATAAAACCAAATATCGTCCGTTGTCGTAAATTAGTTAATAATGCCTGAGGTCGGATTAACTTTATTAATTCCTAATTAATGCTCTCATACATTTTAGCACACATTGGTCCAATTATTTCTGGTATTTTATGCTTTCATCTCTTCAATAAACTTCAGTGGAATAGAAGTCGTCAATCTGTTTCCAATTGATTTCCATCTTATCGGAAAATACTCATTGGTAATAAATAATTTACTCTAATATCCCTGTTTAATTGCCATGTGGAAGGAGACAAAAGTTGTGCCAATTGAATAAAAATCCGGTTTCTACTGCCGTGATTATGGTACCCAATAGATATTGCCTAAAGTGGGTAGAAGTGCTGATTTTGAAAATTAAAAAAGAAAAAACATTTTTCAAGATTACGCTCTCGACAAACAATAGCGTTATGCTTCTGTTTTCCCTACAGGGTACTTTAGGAAACTCAGGTTTCCTATGGACTTTCAGTCTCATTAAAAGAGAGAAACCTCTTACATTTAGGACCCATTTGAGGGGGGAAGGGTATAATTTCCAAGTATAGAGAACAAATGGTTACTACTAACCTATGTTCTAGCACATTTAAATCCGGGCCAATATTTCATCTTGTGCTAACTTTGCTCTGAGTTTGTCTATTACTTACTATTTCACCTAAATTCCTATTGTACTTGAACTCGATCTTTGTTATTCAAAAATAACGACCCCATCAAATCCCTACTTCTTCCAATACTGACAGGTAAGATTCTATGGGTTTTCTTTTCTATTTAAAGTTCATACTATTATTCCGTTCGCCGAAACAGACTAGTAACATGATCGAACTATTTACAGACAATATCACGTATTCTGCAAATATATTTGTTCCCAAGGATGAAAAAAGGATAATATTGCAGTGGAATGAAAGTAAATGTCACATTCAATGGGAAGATGGAAGAGATTACAATACTTTTATAGGACTCGTGAAGGTGTACGTGAAGCATCTTGGTCCTTGAACTTGAGCAGTTGTGAGCATCTGATGGCTTTAAAGTCAATAACAATCTATTTTATTATTCCAACATCGAACACGCGTTTTGGAGTGAAAGCATGTTTATGAAAAAGGCGTGATTAAACAAAGGAAACGTCAGGACCAAAATTTCAAGGTTAATAAACTTAGAAGGTAGTTCAATAATATATTTCTGAGGGTGCGCGATAGACTTACCTCCACGTGGTGCACCCTGGGCAACGTATACTCATACGGCAAAAAGTCTATAAACCGGCACTTGACTTCTGGCTTCAAACTACCATCACCCCACTGTATGTCATATTAGACCACTTCCACAGTACTCACCTCATTTTACCTTTGTGTCTGTCTCTTTTGCATCTGCACACCCCTCCCACTTTACTTTTGTGACTTTGTCTGCTTCTCCCCTCTTTGAAGCCCAAAGTCAACTAAAGGGCTAATGACAACTATCATGAAGCCAGTCAATTGATATAAATAAATAGCTGATATATCTCCATAACCAGTTCCAATTAGTTTGGAATCAAGAAAGAGATGTATACATCCAAAGTCGCAAAATTTCAAATCAATCCGTTATGTGTTAATGAATTGTTTTTTGTCATAAGCTCTGATTATAAATGACATATTAACATCTCTATAATTTACCTTATCTCCCTAAAGTTACAATATCATGATAAGCAGATTGAATTGGTAAATGATTCTAATACTATATTGATATTTGTAACAAAGTTCAGTATCACTACATAACAAGAACGAGAACAGTCTATGGGTTCCATTTGCTGCTAGAGCTTATTTCAATTAATCTGAATGCTACTCGAGATATTCCAATATGAGAAGGTTCGATTTGTTGTTTGATGAGATCACAAGAACTCCTAATACCGTTCTGTCATGATGCCACAGCATTCCAATGGTCATCGCTCGCTTCAAAATGCCTAGTCCAAATGGATGCTCTTTCATTTAAATTTTGGCTTCTTGCCTTATGATGCTTCATTGATTTCTTTAATGATTACAAATACCTTCGAAATTAATATGTTCATCATTTAAAAGCTGAGGAATTCATGTTAATTTTGCTATTCTAATATTTTGCTAATAGTCATTTTGCTTAACCATAGTAAGCCCTTAAGATTTTACTGATAAATTTTTAAATAAGATATGTCTTTCTTCTCTAATACGGCGAATGTGTTGAATTTTATTACCTGCGGAAGGAACTGTTGGTACAACAGATTCAGACCAAAAACCTAATCTCGAGTCATATTCAAATGTCAGATACCCTGAAGCAGACATTGTTTATTGGGAAATAGATTTATTTTACATGCCTTCCCACAAAATTTGTATTTAACCCTCGTTTAACCTATACAAAGCCAGAAATAATTGTCTCCATGTAAGTGTGGAAACTTGAATTTGTGTTGACAAGTCAATAGGAAACAAACCATACTGATGTCTGACGGAGGGTCCGGATAGCTCAGTCGGTAGAGCATCAGACTTTTAATCTGAGGGTCCAGGGTTCGAGTCCCTGTTCGGGCGATCAGTGCTGCAGGCGTCTTCATGCTCTTCTCTGCACTTGTTTTGGGGTGTGCGATAGACTTACCCCCACGTTGCGCACCTGGGCAGCGTATACTCATATGTCAAGAAAGTCTATTAACCGGCAGTTGACTTCTCACTTCAA
>UZAE01002024.1:0-10579 GCA_900617975.1 Rodentolepis nana
GTTTCAAAGATATAGAAGAGACAGGCACAAAGGTAGAGGAAAAGGTAAAATGAATACTGTGAAAGTGGCCGAATATGACATACAGTGGGGTCATGGTAGTTTGAAGTCAGAAGTCAACTGCCAGTTAATAGACTTTTTTGCCGTATGAGTATACGTTGCCTAGGGTGCACCACGAGGAGGTAAGTCTATCGCACACCCCTAATTTCTGATTATGATTAGAGCCAAAAAATTGGGAAGTCATTATCAATTACTACAGCTTAACTTACAGAAAGTTCGAAGAGCGAATTACATTTCAATCTACTCGATTTATTATACAATCTCTTTCATTGTCTTTTTAAAACGAAATTATCTTATATCGTTTCAAAGATGTTTGCTATTTAACAATTACTCATACGTTCCAGACTTACTTGCATGATTCGATCTATCCCAGAAGACACAGGTTTTGATTTGGTTACTTAAAGGCTTCGTTCGAAAATTTCTAACTGAACAGAGAGAGAAAGGAAGATGAGGGGGATAATCGTGCTGTATTTGGACTTGAAGTTTTCACCCAAAGGAACTCTGGGCATCCAGAACTTACGGTAATAGATAAAAATGTAGTCTCAGGAACTTTTTCCTCAATCGAGGTCGCATATCTGGAAATATTTTTCCTTGAGAATCATGCGTTGCACCCAAGTCAAAGGTCACAAGTCAACTCGCATGGCTGTAAATTCAGTGACCTGGTTGGTTAGCTACACCTGTTAATTTTGACCGATAAGAGAGCGGATGGAACACAAAGTCCTCATAACTCTCTGTTAGGGAACCCTCCCATGTACTCAAATAATAGATTGGTAACATATATTGATTAGTTAGAAAAATAGCCCAAACAATAGCCGATACCAGAAGAAAATCATTAATCAATTCTAATTGGATCCTTCTTCCAGAGCCATATTTATTTTTAAATACATTTATTAGCACGAAAATAAATAGGGTATTACTTAAGACGGGTGTGGCCAAATTAACACGAAACAACATTATTCCGTTCCCATTATAAAATCGGGCACTTTTACTCATGCTCCTCCCAGGTTGGCAGACGGAGAGTAGAATTCAAAGCTGCACAGATGACGATTCCTTGACAACTCAGAGCCGATACAAACATCCAAACTTAAATATTTCAAACGCTACTATTTCAATAGGAGAGTTTCTGCTAATAAATAATTTTTGGACTAAAATGAAACAGTTGAGTGCATATTTAACACTATCAGTTCCAGCCCCCTCCCCCCCCTCCCCCCTCATAAGAAGTAAGGATGGGTCAACACTTGCATATTGACACCTTAATAAGGATTGAGTAGAAATATGGTCAAAACAAACCCATTAGAAAGGCGTGGTCAAGTTGAAATGGATAAACATTACCATCTCTCTCTCTCTCTCTCTATTCCAAAGTTAGTCGCTTCAAGCCACACTCCTCACTCCAAGTTGGTTGGCGCGGTTGAGAAGGCAAGAGGCTGGCGAGTGCGAGAGGGAGGGAGAGAGAATTTATGGGCTCTTAATCCAGAGCCCATCTCTCTCTCTCTCGTGCCGTAAATTTTTACGCTTCTGAGAGGGATAATAAAATACACCCCATTAAGGTGCTACTAAATCAAAATGCAACCATTTCTCAGCTCTCCGACTCTCAATTGCAGCAGCAGCAGCAACTACGAAAAAAGGAAAAACTGTTCCACTTTATTACCCTATATATGTAACAATTTGAAAAGTTAAAGTAACAAATAGATTTTTTTGCTATTGCACGAAAATTTATTACCGTTAATAATAATTACTTTCGAATTCATTTAAGTAAGTATTACAAGCACTTTACTTATGTAGAATAATAGATTCCCAAGGACAATCCAGTGAAAAACTCATACTATATCCCCTTACCTATTGACTAGAATGAATCGTTTCTGTTGGTGCTCGACATCCCTTGACAATAATTGTGATGATCTCCGATCTGCAGAAAAACACAATGAAATTTTAGAGAAAATCGAGGTATCCATAGGAGACAGTAAAGTTGGATGATAGATGATCTGTTCAATGGATGCAGAGGGGGAATTAATAGCATTGTCGTAGTAATCATCCAATAATGAGTTTTGATTGGATTATAAAACAAGAAATGGGTTTGTCCTGCGCGAGCATATAGCTTAGCTTGAAAAATAAGGCGATGCTTAAAAGAAACCATGATATAATCTATGTCAAATGATATTTCTAAAAATATGGGGTAAAAAAAAATTCAACAAAATTTCATATAATGTAGAATCGACCTAATTATTTTCCCTCAATATAAGATTCTGAAGTCAATAAACCCTTTGGTTCAAATCATAATATCGATAAGTCCTAAGAAGGATTTAATTGAATAGAATTGATTCACTTACTGTTCAACAATTTGCAGGCTAATTCGTATTTTGGGCTGCTCCCATGGTCACACAAATGTATGCGGTGGTGGTGGAGGGGGATTGCGAAATTCATCTCAAGGAGCTGGAAGTCATCTTGGTGATCCACCAGACGCACTGCCATCAATGCTGCGTCGCCACGCTCATGTGTGTCTACTCCGCATGTTTCATATTAATAAAAACCTATTCTACTGCTTCTTCTCTCGATTCATTGCCTGCGTGCCCATCACCGAGTTAATGGAATTTCTGCATGGACTTACCAGCTTCTGTTTGGATCCTGTTGTTCTGAATCCTGCCAGACCAGGTTGGTTATTCGTTCATACAATAGCAATAGTTAGGTATCTTGTATGTCTTAGTTCTGGGTAAATGGTAATGAAAATCTATCAACTTTTTTCTTGGAAATGAGATATTTCTATCAATTTTTACATTTACTTTCTACCATGTGGGATATGTCAAACAGCCTTCAAAATCCCTGAGCTGTATTAAAATGGCAAATTGTTCAAAAGGTGGACGGTCTTGCATAGAAAAGTGAACAGGGCTTTGTAAAGCCGGAGAAACGTGGCTACGAAAACACGAACAAGAATTTGAGCCTATGGCATACAAGGACACGATCAGATAAAAGACACACTTTAAGTCTATTGACTGAGAGCTGTATCTGCTCAAAATATTCTTAACTTAAGCATAAACCAGCGATTTAACCCTTAACTTGTCAAAAATGAAGCATACAAATTTTCCAAATTTTTTTAAAATTATTTTGTTTCTATTTGCCATAGCAATGTTTTACCCTGTCACATGCATCTCAAATTGAACGCAACGTTCGTGTGAGAGCATAATCACGTTAAACAAAGCAAGAGTGGGTGCGAGGAAGATAGCAATCTAAGTAGTGAGGGGAAGTGAGGGAAAAGGCTGTAGACAAACATGGTAATGTGTGTGTGTGCGTGTGCTTCTACTCTGGGTGAGGAGAGTGATAGAGGGGAAAACGTGCTATTTCGCTTTGGCAATAGTATCTAGCCCCCCCCCCCTCTCCACCTCCTACTCAAAGTCTCTGCGCTAGCAACCGTTGCCATGGTTGAAGAAAAATATTGCCTAATTGTACCCCATTCACCTGTTCCCATCCTTTCTCAAGTGTGCTCCAGTGGTTTCCAAGATCGCAATCATTACCAACATGAGAGAGACTTCTGCCTAGCATTGACCGAATTCTCCTCCATAAGAGTCAAACTGGCATATAAGTAAACAACAGTTTTCACAATTATTATCAAATTACTTTCACCGATTTAAAAATGAAACCCTATTTTATTTTAGCCGAGAAAATATTAGTTACACCTAGTAAGGCCAAAATATTTCATAGTTTATGCAAAATGCACGAGCTGGCAATATAGCAGTTTTTTCGTTCAATTTTTCCCTTACTCAATTACATTTTTCATCTATTTAAATGAATTGTGTTGATTAAGTGACCTCAATGTTAGCATATTTCACAACAGCATCACAATAAGCTGTTATGTTTTTTTTAATTTTTATTAAAATGAATGCGCAAATACTTGATCATGACATCAGAGTTCTTCATTTTTGCCATTTTGGCGACAGAGGCGGAAAAGGTGAATTTGTGCACATTAGTAGTGGTAAACGGTAAAGAACAAACTATTTTTGCCTCCTAATCGTTCACTTTTGTCAAGGTGAATGTCTTTTACTATTTGCATTTACCTTTAATCAATATTGACTTTTGAGTTGTGAAAAGAGTAACTACACATTTGATGGTTCAAAGATTAATGAGTTTAAGTATTAATTAAGACATTTGCAGCGCTGAATCCTTTAATCCTTTGCACTTTTCATGAGTGTTATGATTTTTTTAATTGTTTTGGCTTCGGACGAAGCCCAACACGGCCATTGCTATTTAATCGCGTTCGGCAATTATCAATCTTTCGACATTAGTAAGTTAAGCGATCGGGGACGTATCACCAATGACCTCATTTTGGCACTTCTGATTAAAGTACACTTATCTAGAAAAAAACATTCTAGCGGATTTAAAACGGCTGTATTTGGCTATTATGCTACTGAAACCATGCTAGTTTGAGTATTTTTCGATAAAGGGAAAAAGACCAGAGAGAACGTGTCGCAAAAATATTTCACAAAATCACTCATTCACGTTAATAAGAACTGAGAAATATACCATTTGGGAGTAATTGTAATATTTAGTGAAAATTTTGAAGGTTGACCTTTGACCTAATTTGTTCAGCCTTTCTTGTTGAATTCATTTGGCATCTTCCTTAGCTCCCTTATTTATTATTAAAGTCAAATTTTAATGAATTATTACTTTACTGCAATCATTAATTCAAGGAAAAACGAATAGGCTATTTGCATCCATTTTATCGGATAAGAAATTCTCGCTGAATATTTGTCTGGGAAACACCACGAGCTTTTAAAAGAATTTAAGTGAGGCACCTTTGTTTGATTATGAATTCTTATTTCTTAAATTGATAACTGTTTGTATTGTAAGAAGTAACAATTATCAATTAGAGAGGTTACTGTGACATCGACTAAACCTTCCATTTTACTGGCCACCAAAATGTTGTTAACGTTGACACTGTTTTTCAGTGGTTATTTTGACATTTCTAGCTTAAAGAAGGAAGCGGTTTACCTTATTTTAGCAGCTGGGTGATGTTCACTTTTGATGTTCAAGGTGGTGAGTTAAAGTACATACGCGAAATGATCAGCAAGTGAGGTGTTAAATCACAATCTTTCCCTTGGGAAATCTCTACTGCCAAATAAAATCACGTTTCACGTACGCACGCACTCAGTCATTCACTCTCAATTATTCCCTCTCTGATCATTTAAAGAGTATTAGCATATTTTGAAATACTTTAATTATTTACCAAAGTAATTCATTGAATTGTATATCTTTTCTCCTAACTGTTTCTAACACAGGAAATTTGGGTTGATAGGGGGGGGGAGGGGTTGGAATAATGAGAACAACTGCATCAGAAATTGAAGGAAAAGTAGACAACCTGTTGAAGTGCTGACGTAAATGTTAAATAATAATAATAATAATATGAACTTTGTGAAAGCATACTGTGCAACCTTATGTATTCGTATGATTGAGTTTTGAACGTTACGGAAGGGCTCGTTTGGTATTTATATAAAGCTATAGTTATGCTAACTGGTCTCTTGAAAGTTCTTATATGATCATTAAGATAGTACTACGATAAAGTAGTTCATATCCAACATATTAAGGCGAAGATAACATCTCGTGAGTTTGAAAAGGTGAGCTTTTGATCAAATAGACTTGTTTTCTTTGGTTGGAATGATTGGCAATCTGATTGGTCAGTGATGTGTCAGCTGCTAAGCTCCGATAATCGACCAAAAATAAAGGAACAAGAGAAGCATAGAAGTCCCATTTAATGCATTTCAATGAAATCGAATTATGAAATATACATTAGTCTATCAAACGATATTCAGTTATCTTTATCCATCGGCTTTTTAAGCACATAGAATTATTATTCCTTTACAGGATGCACTTTGTTCGGTTAATTATTGTTTCCCATGCGTTAATTGACTCTTTCCTATCCTTCAGGATTTTCAGAGAAATGGAGTTATCACAACAGTTTTGGCCAGTCCTTCACAGGCGAAGGGACTCGTGGTGCGGAGGGTGTGATCATTTCCAGTTTGATGGGTTGTTTGGTGCGACGATTTGTTCGATGTCGACGGGAATTGGCCACACAGGAGAATATTAGCCTCTTCACTGAGGTGCGTCACCTCCTTACCTACCTCAAATCTGTTCATGGAAGTACCTTTCGACGGGCTCTCCTTTGTGCCCTCCTCTGCCCTATGCGAACAATTGTATTGAGGAATAAACCAAATAATGCATCGCTATTCAGGCCGAGAATGTAAGTATTCGCTTATATACGCACTTGTTGCCGATGAATCACTTAATCCAGTCCAATACAAACTTTATCAGGGTTTGATATTGCTATTGTAGAACTTAATTAAGTTCTTTGTATTAATTCGAAGCTATGATGTCTAAATACAAGCCACAGTAAATTTACTTCTATGACAGTATCAAACTTCAGTAACTAAGTGAGGGAGAGCAATTAGCATTTGAACAGAATTTTGGAGGATGGAACTTCTAATAGTAATTGAAAGAGACATAAAAGCATTGTTTAAGAGTTCCGGTTACATGAGCTTATTGACTTTCCAGCTAAGATAATTTCATTCTCATGTAGCCACTCAGTCTATGAAAAAGACCAAAAAACCGTGGAACAGATTAAGTCCCTCAATATGCATTTAACAGTTCTAATATCCATTGCCTCTTAAAGTTTAAAAACACCTAGAAATCCATTTTTCAATAAAAGAAAGAAATTTTGGCCGATAAAGATCGACTTTTAATTGGCAAATGAAGATTGATCTTTTTATGATGAGCCATTATAGTTCTTAATTTTTCTTCCTGTTTAGTCAATCTAACGAACTTTTTTTATGCTATCCATCATTTAGACTCTCAGCAAGGAATTCTCTTTGGCCCACTTCTTCTTCAAAACGTCCTTCAATTGTCGTTCCATCAGGCGATTTCGCCGATGTGGTTGACTATTCTGCAACTAAAAGAACGCAATTCGGTCAAAGTCAGAGTTGGAAGTCGCGGGCTGGTCCAGTGGACTTTCTACACGGTAAACTAAACACTTTACACATGATAATAAATTACAGTTATTAGAATTATCACTGAGTATGATGTATTTTAGTAGATCCTAAAGCTCCTAAGCTTGTGACGGAGCGACGTTTGATCGATTTACCATCGTTGAAAGAAAATCTACGGGATTTTGCATTTCTTCTTGACTGCTTGGAGCCTGGAACCCTACCCGAACCCCAACTAGTTGCTTCTTTTCTTGACTTGGTGTGTTCTCTTAACTTCATTGGCTGAACTTAATCACATTCAGTGGGGCTTTTGCTCTGATGTTTTAATATTTCCCATTGACCGAAAATAGGCTTTTTTCAAATCTGATCTATTACTCGCTAGCAGCAATATATCAGGGGGACGTCAAATTTCTTCAGCCATGGTTTAATGCAAGTGGGACTTGGCCAGACGAAACTGTTTTCTGGATAAGTGACTATGACTAAGGTTTGCTTTATGTTGGGTAATTCGTAGAAAAAATTTACCACTCTGAAATGATAAATGAGCTTTCCGAAGGGTTTAACTAGTTCCTAAGCTTTAGAGTCTACGAACGTGTTAGTCTTGTGAAGCTTATGGGGGATTTGATCATTAAAAATCTGAATATTTTAAAAAGACCCGATGAATTACACTCAAGATATTTCCCAATCTTCCGGCCATCAGGTATTTTAAGATTTCACCTAAATATTTAGGGATTTCTTACAAATTGCGAACTAAATTAAATAGATATAGGGAAGACTATGAAAAGCCTATAAATGAAAATTTTGTGTAGATAGGTAAAGGAGTTACGTTTGACGGCAAAATAAATCGATCATACCCTGTTTGTTGTGTCAAGAAGGAAAGCTGTCACTCTAGACTCCAAGATACCACAATTTTTAACCATCGCAAAATGCATAGAACCCTACTTGGCGTAAGAGCTTTAAACAGTTACGGTAATTAAATAATCCAAAAAATTTCCTTGCTTTAATGTGTTCAGAAAGCTCCGGTTCTAGCACGGGCCTGTCTTCTCCTTGAATGTGCTTTCTTTGTAAATCGATGCAATCGAGGCGAGTGGCCTTCTTGGATGAAAATGAATCTCCCACTTCCAATGCAACAAGCAGAGCAGTTCACTCAGACCTCCTCTCAACACATTGCCATCTCCATTTCAGGTCCTGCGGGAGCAAATACTGATCCCGTTGATTACAATGGCGCCTCTGTTCACACTACCTCACAAATCCAATGTGCTGCTGGAAAGCTATTCCATAGTTGGGCTGAAGTTAGTATATAATTCTGTTTCGCAACAATTTGCCAATTGCTAGGTTTAAGAATAAAGATTTTTCCTTTCATATTAATGTACTATATATAATTTTTTCCCTTATTCCTCTATTTAGTCCCTATCTAATGGTGTTGCAGTTATTAATAATCCCTTTGTGGCAAAATATTCACTTCAATGCTCATTCTAATTAGTACTAACCAACTAAGAGGTATGCAAATACATAAACGAAAATCCGGGAGAATAGCACACTCATTGATCGGGGTAGAGTAAATACGGATGTGGAAATCTATATAAATATGCACTATTGGGAGTAATACATTTTGATGAAATGGTCCCACATGACTGAATGTCCCTTTTGTGAACACTCGTTCAACGAACTTTTAGATTTATAACAATGAAAAAAATAGGCAAACTGATAGATTAGTTTCTGTGTCTGACAAATTTTCCGGCGATTTTTATTTAATGTCTAAGGAATGTGAATAAATAAACGTCGACTTCGATTCAAGGGCACATTGGTCTCATGCTTTACAGTATTTTATCACACAAAATAATGATTTGGTTAAGATCACCCATATGGCTATAGAGTTATTTTCAACCATTCAATGCTCACTTTAAATTACCAATGAAATAGTACCTGTCAATTGCAAAGTGTTCCCAACTAAAACAAAATTTTCCAAGCCTCCTAAGGAGGCTTTAAAGTTTGACTTAATAAATAGATACTATATTCTGGAGACCCTTTGACAAAATACCTACTCAATGCCAATCTTACTATCTGTTAAAATTAATCAACGCGTTCTTGATGCATGTCGTCGGATCAATCTCATGGCAATTTACACGGCTGATAGCCACTTCGCCATTATTTAAGATGTTTTAATTCCTCTTTTCTTACTTAAAAGTCCTAAGATTACAGTCATAAATAAGACAATTTTGATGCGAAAAATCTATCACTTTAGACTAGTTATTTACGATCAATAATATCCCCAATAATGCATGCACCCTTTTTATCCTTCTCTCTTCGTACATCGACATTATTGTAGGGGTTTAATGCCTTACACTCCACCTCCTATCTTTGCAATCTTTATTGGCTGCTGGCAATTTCACTAGTAGGGTCTGATGGCACGAATATTCTTATCTTACACTTTTACGACTAATGGGAATTTAAAAGTCGTAAAATTCCCCGCTGCCTAATGAGAATTTCATGAGTTCATTAGAGTTTCTTATACTGTGAGGACAAAATCGATTGCAATTTTGGCAAATAAAATAAGTTCCACCACTTTTGTGAGTTCTATCTCTCCTCACCCCTCTCCCCCCCCCCTTACCAACCCACGCCGCCTACCAATAACTACTTTGTGCAAAGCTGCAAGATTAGCCAGTTGGGAAAAAGCGGCTTGGGGATTAATTCCACTGATTTTCACCCCTTTAAAAAGTTTTCTTCTAGCTTTTTTTGAGTTCCCAGAAAGACTTCATTACTCTTTTTGTTTTGTTTCGTTCTCTTTTCCGTCTTTTCATTTCCTCCCTCCCTCTTCATTAATTATATTAATTGTTAGGAAATGCGAAAAGGGGAATCCATTAGGGAGTGGGGAGGGAGGTGGGGAGGGGGGGAGTGTTTACTATTGATGTTGAGTAAATGTGTTGAGGAAAACTTTTAGCACTATTATTTTTCCGACTCATTAATACGGCGCGTTTTAGCTGCTTTTTCCGCAATTATCATGGAAACATTGAACCTTGTCGGAATTTTATCGAGTTAATATTAGTTAATGCCACTACTTGTCGGAAAGATTGCAATTTGAGATAAAATACCCCCCCCCCCTACCACCTCCCCCCTCCGTTTGGTATGTTACTGACAGAGACCGACAGAGCTCAACTCTGCGTTATTTCTACCTGACATCTGCCCAAAATACAAATAGTTAAAAGCAGTGAAATAATAAAAAACGTGTGGTTGTTTTGTCGAAATTTTTAGCCTCGTATTATGAAGAAAGGATGATTAATTTACCACTCATTGAAACGTATCAAAATGAGACTTGCAGGGAGATTTGTTCCTCTAATCCCTTCGAATGATTTAGGACTGGGATGATATTAACACGGTAGCGTATTCGATTGGACTATGCAACTGTTAACTGAAGTACCCACAGTATAAAGCTTCTAGCCGATTTATCGCAATTGGGTCAATTAATTATGAGCTGCACATTTACTAAAACGTTATTATTATTAATTCAAATGGCAGGCTTTATGATATTTATCATTTGCCTCTTAGTTGACTCCGGCTTT
>UZAE01002025.1:0-10578 GCA_900617975.1 Rodentolepis nana
GGGGAGTTGGAACGCGAAGGCGATTAGCTTCCAAGGGGTGGTCCGCTTGATTTACCCCTGTGGTAGATCTGTCATATACGCGAACATATGTGCACTTGGAAACCTCAATCTTGAAATGAATCTCAAATAAACATTACTCGTTCAATATAAATATTTACTTTGTGGGACACGTCATCGCATGCCTGCACGCCATGATTGGGAGGTGCGACCGTACAAACAGTGACCAATCATTATGCTACCGTACAAACAGTGATCAATCATTAACCTCTGTTTGTTTCCGTACAAACAGTGACCAATCATTAACCTCTGTTTGTTTAACCTAATCCGCCATCCTGATCATGTTTAAGCTTCCAGCGTGTACACTTTATCCTCAACATACGTTCTGAATAAACGTGCTCCGTGCTACACGTCTGTTTCCTTCATAGCTGGGCTATAGCTTAGCTGGTTCTGGGAGTCTAGCTAGATGTTGGAGAATCTGTCATAGAGATTTCTGAGTTAGTTAGGTTTTACTAGCGTAGCAATCCGCTACAACTTCAATTGGTAGGCATTTTGGTACTTATCATTAGCCCTTTAGCTGACTTCGGGCTTCACAGAGGGGAGGAAGATCAAAGTGGGAAAAATTCGAGAGGAAGGACAGAAGAATGAGTCACAGATGTAAAAGAGGCAGACGGACACAAAGGTCGAGAAAATGTAAGATGAGTACTGTGGAGTGGTGCAATATGACATAGTGTCGGGTCATGGTAGTTAGATGTCAACTGCGGGTTTATAGGCTTTTGCCTTATGAGCATACGTTGCCCAGGGTGCACCACGTGGTGGGTCTATCGCACACCCCGCTCAACATAAATGAAAGATTTAAAGCGTGACACTCTACCGCTAAAAGCAGTTATAAGAGCAACTATTTTTATATTGTCTACCATGAAAATACAAGTTTACTTAAATTTTAATAGCTTAAACGGAAGCAATGGTGGAAGGGGGGGGGATGGAATTAAAATTGTCAAATATAAAGAAAATGAACAGTCTGAGTATTTATTTACCATATTTTGGGCAATCGAAACCAGTAAGCAATTTGATCGTTTAAGTCAGCTGACAATTCCAGGAGCTCCAGATTTATGCAAGAAAGAAGTCGCTGAGAGAATAGCAAATATCACGAAATGGGATGAGAACAAAGAGAAGTGGCGTTCGCCGATGAAAATTGGAGATGCGGATGAAAGATAAATAAATGAGACAGGAGCCACTGCTCTGTCGGCCTTCTTGCATTATTAGTTGGTTTCGGTTACAGGAGGATCATGGGAATGCAGTTCACTCCTCGGTTCTCTCAATGGAATTTAATTATTGAAAGTACTTTTATTGGAAGTCAATTTGGGGTAGGGGAGGGGGGGGGGGTAGATTCATACTTGGAGAAATTTCTGACTAAAAGAGGGAATCTTCATTTAACAGAAACCAAAACACTTGACATTTTTCATCAAAGACAATATTTCCAGTAATGTAAAACTATAGCTATTCCTGGTATCACAATATTTTGTTCCGCCGTTAATAAACAGAGAAATATTAGTCTTTAGAACAAAAATTGAATTTTATTCCATAATTGTAAACAGCTTTATCTATCTGTAATCAAAAACAGTTATTTAAGATTTTTTCTAAATAAATTTTTTTCATTAATTGCGTTGACAACGAGGGATATGCAATAGGCTTTTCTCTACTTGGTGTACACTAAACAACGTATACTCATACCACAAAAATGTTTATTAACCGGCAGTTGACTTCTCTCCTCAAACTACCATGACCCCAATGTATGTCGTATTCCCCCATTTCCACAGTCTTTGCCTAACCTTTTTCTCTACCTTTGTGTGTGACTGTCTCTATTACATCTTTACATCACTCTTCTGCCCCCACCCCTCGACTTTCTGTGCCTTTGAAGTTCCTCTCCTCTGTGAAGCCCGAAGTCAACTAAAGGATAAATGATATCTATCATAAAGCCTGCCCCATTGTAAATAAATGGAGAAATTTTGACAACGAGTATGAAAATGAGCATTAATGAGTAACTAAAACAATCTTTCTGGTAATCCAGTGATCAATACGCCCAGCAACCGTAGAGTTGACAGTCTCGAAATCAATGCTTATCGTTGCACATCCAGTGAGAGTTTATTGGCAGTGGAGGGGGGAGGTGAATAAAGGAAATATGACAACGAGAGGAACTCCAAGATACCAATCACAACCCCCAAGTTATGTGATACCAATACTTCCTTTGTTGGTGCTGAGAATGGTTCAAATGTAGGAGAATGGAATAGGGTTTGGCTTCCAAAATATAAACTCCCAGGCAACTCTCAGAAACATGAAAACAACACTGTGAGCATAAGTGTAATTACCTTACGGAATCCAATAGAAGCTTCATGTTTCATGGTTAGCACCATATGTTCTTAAATAAATTTTCATACTTGCTTGCAGTTGGTAGTGGAATAACTAACGCTAATCACCATGTTGATAGATCTATGTCCGCAAGATAAATAAGCTTAATTAAACTAGCGCAACAATATTTCGCAAAGTAGACTCTTGCCATCATGAATACACCCTATCAGCAGCTATTTATTTTGTCATTTAAGGGAAATTGAATTTGTTTAGTCACTTGTAGCAAAGATATGATTTTGCCTCTAATGTGACGTGTACCGAGTAGAGAACAATGCTGCTACTGAAGGTTTCAGTGTGCACCGTATCCAAATTTAAAATACTAATTAAATTACATTAATATCTATTAATTGGGCGGTGTGAAGAGTAAAGGTAATTTGTAATTTGATTCGGTAACCCTGTCATAATCTAGATTTCGAATTTATTAAATAATTTATTTTTACATTGAAAGAGACATTTTAAAAGCTAACTTAATTAAAATAATCATTTTTGAATTAAAAGCAAATAGAATTTAATCATAAATAAATTATCATTAAACTGATTTGTTTTTGGGTATTTGCATGCACAATAGCATCTAATTTTTTCTCCTAACACCAATGGCAGTTTTTTTCTGAAACGAAACTTCCTTTTTCAGAGAAAATAGAAATAGCTAAAATAAGAACATTCTATTGGAGTTCACGAGTTTTCCCCAAGTGTCCGAATAGAAGTAAATGAAGATGGAAAGGATAATTATAATCTGATCTCTGAATAATTTGAAATATTTCCCTTTTTTCGCAGTCGTGAATACACCCCCAAATTATTGAGCATGAAAGTAAAAGTTTCGTGGAATTTGCGCCGATTTAAATTAATATAACATTTTAAAAAAGAAAAAAACAACATCTTTTTGATCTTACTTAAAACTCAACAAATAAACGAAAAAAAATAAAATTGGGAGGAGGAGGTACGTTTTTTATTTTAAAATTGACGAAAAATTGTATGTCGAAGTAGTGGTGCATGAGCAAACAAATTATCAATTTCATTTTTTTAAGTGAAAGTTGGAAAAAAACAGTTGCATCTTAATTTCCCCATGTTTAGGAAGATCACACGAGGGAAACTTGCAATCTCATAAATAATGAATGCAAATTATATGTGACCTGTTAATTAAGCTTAATACATTTATATGCAAAAATGAATATCTATTTAAATAAAATACTCAATGAATATTTGTTGGTAATCAATGCTCTTCAAACTTGTAAGAAAACCATAATTAGATCCAATGAGATTATTTCAAACTTTTAAATCCCTTGCGTCTGCTCCCATGTGCAAGCTGATAGTGTCCACTCTTTTGGAACTAATCCAAGGCAAATTACTAATTGCACACAAATAAATAAGTTGTCTGTAATTTTGCTTGACCACTTACGTTCAGGCTTCTGCAAGTATATCGGTTCGAATCCTACCCAACTTCCTATCTCCATCTCCAATCTTCTAACAACCACAACCCTCCTCCAACCCGATTTTATCCAATTTCAGTTCCCCTTACGTATTTCCAACATCACCACCACCCCCACCGCCATCATCATCATATCTCCACACCTGGTATCCCTTATCTTATCCTATCTGCAACAGATTCAATAAATTGTCCTAATGAATTAAATAAATAAATAAATATCTCAAATCTTTATCAGGCTAACATGATGATCCCTTTGCGTTAGACTTATTTAAAATCGACGTTGGATCCTTGAGTAATTCTAACCATAACCTGCTACGTATCATAATTGATGACTGAAATACTCATAAACAGGAGTCAATTTGATGTCTGGTCACGCACAACGGAGGAGTTATTACAGAAAAGAGATATTAAATTACCCCTCCACTCCTTGAGGGCGACACCTTAAACCATCGCCTTAAATTCGATCTAGAACCGTTTATCTCTATTTATCTCCTGTCATTGTTTAGTTTCAATTTCGAAGGGGGAACAGCAGAGGGAGGGGGGAGAGAAAGGTGAAATTTAAAAATTTTCTTAATAGAGTATAAAATTCCAGCGGCAGTTTGTATTTTTTGCTTCCAAGGCTGTCATAATTCGAGATTTGTCGATTTAAGGCCATTGAGAGTTCATTGATTTTAATTTCACCAATCCCGTAATATACGAATCAGGTTAAAGCTGTCTGAGTGTAGCAGAAACCTCTGCATGAAGAATTAATCCGGTTTAAATAAAACCAGGTGGGAGTACCAATAACTTCATTTGAGATCCAGGATCACGATAGACCTACCTCCACGTGGTGCACCCTGGGCAACGCATACTCACACGCCAAAGGGTCTACCAACTGGCAATGCATCAATTAAATTCTGACTTCTAACTACCACCACCCCACTGTATGTCATATTCGACCACTTTCACAATACTCACCTCACCTTTTTCTCTATCTTTGTGTGTCTGTTGTTTTTTAAATCTGTGAATTGCTCTTCTGTTTCTCCTCTCGACCCTCAGTAACTTTGATGTTCCTCCCCTCTGTGAAGCTCGCAGTCAACATCGGGGTTAATAAGAATTTTAATAAAGCCTGCAATTTAATATAAATTAGTATTTTGTGCCTATTGACAGGTCAGACAAACCGTTTGTCTCCATTTTTCTTGCAAAGATTGCTATGGGAAATGGTCTTACATGGCATTCCAACACTTATTACAGGTATTAAACTTAAATGGGTTAAATCTGTTACAGACACTACCTACCTCCTTTTCATACGGTCCCGTAAATAGTAAAAGAATGAACAGTCATTAAGTTAGCATATTTACCAATTAGTTAAACATTTATATCTCGAGCACGATCGTCTATTAATGGCTGAATAATTTGAAAAACCTGTATCTCAACGAGCCGCTTCTATTTGTGAATTCCATTTGTATCATGCTAACTAGTATCGCCATGCTATTGGAAGATAAACGCTTGCAATTGACATTATCAGTCCATCCAGTTAAGCTAAGAACACTATGACATCACAAACTCGAGAACAAACTCCTAGGACCAGAAGTTGGACTATCGCCTCAATGAAGAAAGTGCACAACCCAAATTCAAAATCAAGGCAAGTGAAAGGAAAAAACCACAGAGGAAAACCAGTTTTGCGAGGCATTTGACTATTGAAACAATTGGATGCAAGACTAAAAATAGAATGGAGAAATTTTGGCCACGAAACTCGAAGTTTTTCACACCCCTTCGCGATTCGAAAGAAAAGTCGGTTGTTGATTGTTTAAAATGATTACCAGGAGAGCGACAGAGAGCATTAAGCACTTTAGCACACATTATGTCGGCCAACCTGATCTATTCTAAGAAATAAACTTACGATTCTCACGTAAGAACTCGAAATCACTGTGTGAAATCTCAATTACTCCGGGTTAGAAGTTAGCACTTGAAATGAAGCAAAAAAGAAAAAAACAAAAAAAAGTAACACGCGAACAAGGATATCATACTTGATATACAATGAAATACACTTCCATTTGTCACTACCACTTTGTGTTGGTCTTCGGAGAGACCATACGGTGGGTCCCAATTCCAACAAAAATGTTTTAAGGTTTCTCTCTCTCACTCTCCGCAAAAACAATTTCTCTCAATTATTCTGATTTTTAAGTGTTTCTCGATTTCAATAAATAATGATTGTTTGTAACACAGCAAGCAATTTCTGTAGTTGAATATTCACACTCACTCTACTTCGGATTACCATTTCTTAAAACAGCAAACTTCTAATACAAGTTGAAATGATTTTGAGTTTTACAAGAATTGGAGATAAGGATGGAAGCTTTCAAAGTTCTGAATGGGATTCTTTGAATTTGCATTTCGGCAGGAAAACGTTTGTAGTAAAATAACTTTCAGTAATGCACATTGCTGTCGTTTAAACTGAAATACTCAAAATATTTATTTATTTATTTCAAATGGCAAGCATTTTGATTGTTATCATTAGCCCTTTAGTAGACTTTGGACTTTACAGAGCGGAGGAACATCATAGTGGGAGAAATTAGAGTGATTCACAGATGTAAAGAGGCAGATGGACACAAACGTAGAGAAAAGGTACGACGAGTACTGTTGAAGTGGGCGAATTTGACATACAGTTGGGTCATGGCAGTTTGAAGTGAGAAGTCAACTGCCAGTTAATAGACTTTTTTGCCGTATGAGTATACGTTGCCCAGGGTGCACCACTTGGAGGTAAGTCTATCACGCGTCCCATACTCAACATGTTTTGCTCACAGTGATTGGATATAATAATGATTGCTGATAAATTGCAAGATGATATTTACCTTAGAATTTTAGAAGTTATTAACCAAGCTGACTTCATAAAGTAACTGTGAGTCTTAGAAATCTATTTTGAAACAGAATGCTATTCCGCAGGGCCAGAGGAATGCAGTAGGCATTTCCAAATGAGAAGATCAGGAGTTACTTTGAACAACCGCAAATTTGGCGAAGTTGAGTGACTTCAAGTACTTTTCCGTAGAAACCATCAGCTAACTAAGAGATCATTCATAAGTGTGTGTAATTTGCACACACTTTAAATCTTTTGCTTACAATACAATCGAGTTAAAGAGAAATTTTGATTTCAAATTTGGGTCTTGAACTTTAAGATTACTTAAAAGGCTTCAGGCTGCGATTAGTACTTTCAAAAGTATTGATACTTGGTCTGAAGTCGATCCTTAAAAATGACTCAATTTTATGGGTTTTTATTATTCAAGTGTCTCATTTTTGTAAATGTTTGGTTCTCCATTTTGCAGGCCAGTTCAAATACTCCTGATAATAGAAGAATTCAAACAGTTGTAATTAACCGAGTAAAGAGGATTGAAAGGTGAAGCCGTTTTGAAATAGAATCGTAGGAATACATTTCCATGCAGTCGGGTGTATTCAGTTGAAATTATTCTCACAATTGCAACAACGATTATTAGAAATACCATGGTATTTCGGTTTACCTAAAAGGATTAATACACAACTAATCATATAATTGCATCTAAAGTTCACAACATAACCACAAATATGTCAAGGGGGGGGGGCGAGAGAAATGCTGACGTATTTACAAATATGTCAAAACCAAATAGAACGTGATGAATTTAGTTAATTAGTTTGGATAAGTAGTCCAAGAATTAAATGTTCTTTTCTGTTTGAAAGGATGAAACATAAAATAACTGTTAATATCAATAAGGGAGCAATCTACTCTCTCATGACCTATCCACTTTACTTGGTGGAAATTTTGAATTATGCAACAGGGAGAATAGTGGAGTTAGTACTGCAGTAGACTTACTTCCTTCAATAAGTGACATCAATTGGCTTTTATTCCTGTTCCAAATAGCAGTAGTTACTTGGAATTCACAACTTACTTTTGCCTGTAATTTGATCACATTTCCAGATGTTAGGAATTACCGAAGGGGAATTCGCGTACAAATGTGAGATCGCCGACACATGCCGCTTTTGCAACTTCATGTTGGACTATTTGTCATGTTCTTCGGAACCAAGTCAGATTTACTATCAGATTTGATCTGAAAGTCTGAATTGGTAAATCAGAAGCACATTAGATTGCAATATGAGTTCCTGCTTCCAGATGTTCCATAACTGTCAGGGGGGGGGGAACAATACCAAGAAGTGTATTTCTGAAATAGGTGGTTCAATGGTTCACGAACTTTATGCAAGGTAGGCTGTAAACTGTTGTTTGTAACTAACCAAGTTCAAAGAAATAAATGAAGAGTTGAGAAAATCAGAATGTTCGGGATCAGAATAGAGGTTATTCGACGAAAAAATGGAGCCAATACATAATATGGATTTCGAATAAGGCTCACACTTCTCTGACTTCAGAGAGAAATCATATCTGATGCTGGCCAACTTCAAGCAAGATCCTGGTTTGGGATATCAATGCGTTTAATGCTTGAAAGGTTTCCTTTATACTTTGAGCAGGAGAGAAACGAGCTATGTGCTTTGTACAGAGGACTGGTTTCGAGTCTTCCTTATATACAGACCTACTTCTATTTGCGTTCATCGACCATAAAGCTGAATAAAAACCTTTGTTTATGCTTGATTAACGAATTCGATGGACTCCTTACGCTTATTTTTATTCCGCTCTCTCACCTTCCTTGCGATGGGTATTGATTCTGTCAACTAAATGACAGGCTACCTTTCGACATGGGAGTGAATGATCGGATTCAGCAGCTTCAATTCATCCAACCAGTCGAGACCCAGGGGATTTAAGTCAGCTTGATTTATTAAGAAACGTTTTGCCATAATGCTGTCATCACCACATTTAACCTGAGAGACAGATTTACCTTTAAATTTTGTGGCATCACTAGGAACATTTAGAGATATTTCGTTTGTCGATTTCAACCCATAGATACCTCAAGGTTCTCCACGTTTTCCTTGAGACCAAAGTGATGCTAGAACTGGCATTCAATTGTAACTTGACTCTGTTATTATTTATCATCAAGATTGCGTACTGTCAAATATTTGAATTTCTGTCTTCGACGACTAAAATGATAAAATGGAAAGAATTTAAAGATCCAGTTAGCTACCCATCCGTCCTTCTTTTGGTCAACTGGCCTGCATTTCATTTTTTTAAATGTGATTTCTGTGAAGGCGATGGCTACGGTGCTGCGTTCTATCTCATAGTCACCAAGTTGGAAGAAATTTTTGTTTTAACTGTTTACCTGTTTGTTTCTCTTTCTTGACGGTTGTGTACTTCTGACGGGAGTTCTGCTAGATCATATCGGTGTCACCCGAGACTGCCTACCTTAAATGACACTCACTGCCGGTGGTGTCATGATTTTATTCAATCATAGTAAGAAAATTTATTCGAACGTTCTTATAGCAGGACTTTCCCAGATCACAAACAAACAAAAGCTACGCGAAATAGGCCTGTTTAAATAGACCTGAAGTACGATTTCTTTAAATTTCCATTTATGCTGACAGGACAATCGATTCATTTGCCATCAGGCCCTTTAGTCAATGTTGGACTGGTGCGGTACTTACCGAACAGTTTCGTAGAACATAGAATGTTTAATCTTTCCTTTGAAAGAATGTAGCCTTTTAGCTGCCCGCGTTCTGTTCCTTTTAATTACCAAAGAAGGTGCCCGACTCTTTCTCCTCAGGTAAATCAACCAAGTCTTTTGGAACCAAATTTTGCATTTATCATGCCTCCAGAGCGTGATGAAATTCATCAATTTGTAAAATGAGGTTGTTGGGGGCAATTTAAGGTTTTAATTTTTCAGTCCAGATGCTTCGCAAATTCTTTCCTGATGCTCCAAGCGTTTCGAAAGCTATCCCTACTCAAGCCTCTTTTCCGTAGAGCTCTCCGCAAGAAATTTCAAAATGTATTCCTTCTCAAAGCCAAATAAAATTCTTTCAAACACGAAAAAAAATCATAAAATTAGTGGCAAGGAAGGCAGAGAGAAGTCGAATTGGATGGTGGCAAAAACATACATGATGATATCCACTTACCTCGGACTGGGTATTCGTTAATTCGGATAAAGAATTTATTGATTCCAATGTATTAAATACCATTTTAATATACGCTAAGAAAGAGTTTATAGTGATTTGATTATTCGTATTTTCTCTTTGGCAGCCATTGGTGCATATTCGATGTATTTCCTATTGTGGATCCGATACCTGTGGACGCATATTCTATCTTCATCACGATCGACCGTTGATCCTGAAATGAATCCTCCAAGTTCGAAGGAAGCACTTACATTTTTGTCCACGGGAAACTACTATCACACAAGGCCAAGGGTGTGCGACAGACTAACCTCCAAGTGGTTTACCATTGGCGACGTACACTCATAAGACAAAATTGTCTCTAAACCGGCAGTTGACTTCTGATTTCAAACTACCCTAACCCCACTGTATGTCATATTCGACCACTTCCACAGTACTCATCTTAATTTTTCTGTGCCTTTATGCCTGTGTGCCTCTTTTATATCCGTGAAACACTCTTTCGTTTCACCTCTCGAAATTTTCTTCCCTTTATATTTCCACCCTCTGTGAAGCCCGAAGTCAACTAAAGGTCTAATGTTAACTATCATAAAGCCTGCCATTTGATATAAATGCATATTCTGCATGTCACTAATTTAGTTAAACCATATTTTTTTTCTCCCTCGAGCCTTTCCTTCGGTCTTTCACATGTTTCCTTTTTTCTTTCACTTTACCTTGTGAAATTACTACTCAATCCAATGTATACGTCATCTCTC
>UZAE01002026.1:0-10577 GCA_900617975.1 Rodentolepis nana
GAAAAAAGTCGAGAGGGAGGAAACAGAAGAGTGTTTCAAAGATGTAAGAGACAAACACAAACGAGGAAAAAGGTGAGATGAGTACTGTGAAATATTCGAATATGGCATAACAAAAGAGTATTTCAAAGATGTAAAAGAGACAGACACAAAGGTTGAAAAAAGGTGAGGTGAGTACGGTTGAAGTAGTCGAAGTTGTGAAAAAAGGTGAGGTGAGTACTGTGGAAGTAGTCGAATAAGAGTGAGGTGATGGCAGTTGAAGTGGTCGAATATGACATACATTGGGGTGATGGTAGTCTGTGAAATAGTCGAATATGGCATAGAGTGAGGTGATGGCAGTTGAAGTGGTCGAATATGACATACATTGGGGTCATGGTAGTTTAAAGTCAGAAGTCAACTGCCGATTAATAGACTTTTTGACATATTATATTCGAATATGGCATAGAGTGAGGTGATGGTAGTTTGAGAGCATACGTTGCCCAGGGTGCACCACGTGGAGGTGCCGTTTGAGTATACGTTGTCCAGGGTGCACCACCTGGAGGTAAGTCTATCGTGAGTATACGTTGCCCAGGGTGCACCACGTGGAGGTGTATGAGTATACATTGCCCAGGGTGCACCACGTGGAGGTAGCCGAATGAGAATACGTTGCCCAGGGTGCACCACGTGGAGGTAAGGTGTGAGTGTACGTTGCCCAGGGTGCACCACGGACTCTTTTGCCGTGTATACGTTGCCCAGGGTGCACCAGTTTTTGCCGTATGAATATACGTTGCCCAGGGTGCACCACGTGGGCAGTTTGAAGTACCAGTCAATAGACTTTTTTCCGCATAAGTATACGTTGCCCAGGGTGCACCACATGGAGGTTGTAAGTACACGTTGCCCAGGGTGCACCACGTGGAGGTATGCCGTTTGAGTATACGTTGCCCATTGGTTTATAGACTTGTTTGCCGTATGAGTATACGTTGCCCGTCAATGGGGTGATGGTAGTTTGAAGTGAGAAGTCAACTGCCACAATGGGGTCATGGTAGTTTGAAGTTAGAAGTCAACTGCCTTTAATAGACTTTTTTGCCGTATGAGTATACGTTGCCCAGCGGTTTATAGACTTTTTGCCGTATGAGGTCTGTTGCCCAAATATGACATACAGTGGGGTCATGGTAGTTTGAAGTCAGAGGTCAACTGCCGGTTTATAGACTTTTTGCCGTGTTAGGGTTAGATCAACTGCCGGTTTATAGACTTTTTTGCCGTATGCGCATACACAATGACATACAGTGGGGTGATGGTAGTTTGAAGTGAGAAGTTGTGACATATAGTGGGGTGAGGGTAGTTTGAAGTCAGAAGTCCACTGCCGGTTTATAGACTTTTTGCCGTATGAGTATACTTTGTAACATACAGTGGGGTCATGGTAGTTTGAAGTCAGAAGTCAAGGCATACAGTGGGGTCATGGTAGTTTGAAGTCAGTGGTCAACTATACAGTGGGGTGATGGTAGTTTGAAGTGAGAAGTCAACTACCAGTCAATAGACTTTTTTCCGCATAAGTATACGTTGCCCAGGGTGCACCACATGGAGGTTGTAAGTACACGTTGCCCAGGGTGCACCACGTGGAGGTAGCCGTATGGAAGTGATAAGTCAACTGCCGGTTAATAGACTTTTTTGCCGTATGAGTGGGTTGCCCAGGGTGCACCGCGTGGAGGTAAGTCTATCGCAACAACTGCCGGTTAATAGACTTTTTTGCCGTATGAGTATACGGTGCCCAGGGTGCACCACGTGGAGGTAAGTCTAAATATACATTGCCCAGGGTGCACCACGGAGGTAAGTCTATTGCACACCCCATGATACCTATCATAACGCCTGCCATTTGAAAGTACGTTGTCCAGGGTGCACCACGTGGAGGTAAGTCTATCGTACACCCCTCGGTCATTAATTAAACCATTGGAAATGGGCAGAATTCAAGGGGAAGTGCCAATAAAAAGAGTATTTCATGACTTCGGACAAGACACAGGGAACTATTGTCCATTAGGTGCCTGCTATAGTCTGGGCATACTTGCGTAGCGAATTGATTGGCTAGCAAGGGGTAAAAATTGAAGCTACCACCAGATGGACATTACTGACGAGCGAAATTGTTTTGCAGCTTCACTGCCAAATTGGAATCAAAGAAATTTACCGTAAGGCTTGAAATAAATGTTTTTTTTATACCTCAAGATATTTTAAATGCTCATAAAAATTATGCACAAAGCGCTTATTTCTGAAAGCATACGTTTTTGGTTTCTCAGATGTCAGAAGCCTTCCGCTACACCTTCATGGTTATATGAAAGCAAATGAAGAAATTTTGGCAGTCGAAGTCGACTGAGCACTGCATAGCCTCCTTCAAAGACACACTTTGTTAGTTCTGGCGAGGCGGAAGTCCCATTAGTTCATGGAATTATTTTAATTGATCGCAAATCATTACATAGAAATTTAAAAAAATTTCAAATAGATTAAAGAAGGTGCTTTACAAAACTAATCACTTGTGTTCGAGGAATAGCAACCCAATGACTAAACAAAATCATGTATTGTAAAATTTTACTGAGTAGTGAATTTCTACTTACCATTTATTGTGCTTCAAAGTGAGAAAAACATACGACCTCTGGCTATTCACAATTATTATCTAAGATTATTGCTGTCTCCTCTAAAGTACAGAAGATTTGATCAGACCACTGATAGTCATTCCGTTCTCATTTATCACAAGTTTAATTCATAATCTTCGGGTTAATGTTTCCTGACCGTTTTACGCCTCACCAAATGCGTTTCGATTAGATTACGATTTGCAATGTTAATTAAGTTTGGTTTAACCGATATATTCAAAAGGCTAAACATTTAAAGTTTATCACCATAATAATTAACAGTAAAATTACATAAAAATTAGAATATTTATGTGCGAAGTAACTGCAGGTTTAAGAAATGACAGTTGAGACAGGATCAAAACTCAACGTATCGAGGCATCTAACATTATTAGTTATTGAAAATGGATTGTATCATATTCACCAAACGAGTATTTCAGAGTTCGAAAATCTATTCTAATATCGTCATTAGCGCCAAATAAAAGATTTCACTGGGCATCTATCAACTTGTCGTCGTTATCATGTGGTTGGAAGCATATTATCATAGGCCTTGTGCATTTCTAAGAAAGGGCAACAACATGTTACATGCTTTTGTCCTCAAAGCTGACTCAGACCTTGAAATATTAAAACGCAAATGACTACCATTTTTGCACTAATGCAATGTGGCTACTATAAGTAAAAAGTATTGATTATTATATCGAAGTTTATGGTGAATAGAAATAAGGCATTAATAAGCCTTTCTTTAATAAGTTCCGAATAAATGTAGCCTCTCAAGGGGATTCAGGCGTGTGCGTTTTAGACGCAGGTGCCTCTAGTGCTCAACTGAACCAGCCAAGTTCCGCAGTTATTTGTCCTTCACAGTACTTTAAATATTTAGAAAGCACTTCTTACGCGAAATGTGAACACTTATACAACAATATTTTTACCAATTTCTCCTCAAAAAAATAATCGTGCTAAGTGCTTTTGCTGTACAAAAATTAATAATCAAGCTAATGAATCTATTAATTTCTAATTGTATTGATATTTTGATTGATTTATTATGAATACTAAAGAAAACAGGGATGGGCTTAAATTTAAGCTAATACACGCTCAAAGGAAAAGTGATAAGATAGTTTTATCTAAATTTGTTTACTATATTTTAAATTATTCACAGCCTGATATGCAACTTCATTTAAATGCCCCCCCCCCCAAACGTAAAACAATTTTTATTAAATAATACCATTGTAGAGAGTCTAACTTAACTATTCATAACCTCTATTACAAAAAATGGCGATAACGTTGACTGATTTGCCAATTATTGGCTCCAGTGTTTAAAAAATAGAAGGGAACAAATAGAGAGAAGTAATTTAGCCTATTGAACTTATGGTCATTTACACTAGGGGTAATGGCCATAGCTACACCACATCTATAAACTACTACTGCCTTACAGGAAAGGATTTAATTAATTGAAGTATCTGTAAATGGTCCCTGGAATGGTATTAAAGCTAATCACAGATAATTGATCAAAAATCGTCAATTTGTGAATAATACACGTGCAAGATTATGCCGCATTTGAAACGTGGTCTTAACTTTCTCACCCAACAGCGAAATGGTCAAGCAAGGTAGATGAGCAGTCAGGTAGCTAGCCAATCAATCAACTTGCAGGTTGAGAAGGAGGAGGAAGAGGAGGCAATAACGAGCGCGTTTTCATTCACCCCCCCCCCTCCCACTCCCTTCCTAATTGTAGACTCTTGCAAGCGAAACTAAGTAGACAGCAGGCAATTGGCAGAATCCAACACTGATTGCCACTCCTCGACTTCCATACCTGATTTCCTCCCTATCCTAATTCCCCTTTCCCTTCTTATCATCACCCTCCCTCCTTCTTCCTATTGACCGCAATTTAGTGATTGGGAGAAGAAGGGGAGAGGGAAGATTACGGTAAAAACGGGAGTGAATCTGTGTGTGCGCGTATGTAGATATGCGACTTAAACTCACAGCATGAATAGCAAGCCTATAATTACTCCTTAGTTTAGCCAAGGCAAGTTTAAATACTCCAGTCCTTAAGAAAACTTTACCTAGAAACACACCCCCCCCCCCACTCCCCCCAAACAGGACTTCGCTATTCTTTCTCCATTCTTTTCTTTCTGCTTGCATCTATGTCTATTCTTTTGTGGTACTTTTTATAATAATTTCTTTGAGTGCAGATGTTCCTCAAATTTTCTTTCTCCCTTTGAGTCTGAGTATTGTGGCTAAATGTATAAACGTCAGGAAAAGAAGCATTTTTAAATGGATAAAGATAAATACATAAATGCGTAGAATGAGGCTTAAATTTGTGAATTATTTGGAATGTAATAATGTCAATTCATACCAAATCCTTTTAGTATTGCACTCTAGCTATTACTGCAATATCTTCACCATAAAAAGTTGTTTTAGGTAAAGTTAAATCACTAAGACAACAGCTGAAAGCTCGAGTGAGGCGATATCAGAAAATGCTTAGTCAGAATTTTGTTTTGGAAATTTTAATCATAGCTAACCGTGGGGACTGGGAACAGTTGGTAAAAAGTTCAAATTTCAGTATTTGAAACTGATTCAAGTTCTGGCGTTAACCAACTTGAATTAAAGGAGATTTACAATGACGACGGGATGCCATTGCAGAAAGAATAATAGTCTTTATTTTGTAACCAACTGATTACTAACTGATTCCCTCCCAGTCCTCATTAACAGAAATATTTTCCGCTCTCTTTTTCCCTTGATTTTCAGCGACAGTCAATTAAGTCATCATATTATTTCACCTTTTCATTGCTTTTGTATGGATTTTAATTAAATCACCCAATCAATACAAAGATCATTCGAATCAACTTGGTGCAAAATGTTTCAAACAGCTGATTCTGAAGAATCTAGAAAGTAGCTACCAAATATCTCCTATCTTTCCCTTAAAGATAATATGGCATTTTCTTAATTGAATGGCATTGTTTATTGTGAAAATGTGGCGAAATATTTAACTAGACGGAGTATGAATTTTCAGCATTGTTACAATACCTATAGTTAGTTAATTTTCATTCAAGTGCCCTATTATCGTTCAATATACGTTAGCTGCTGTTAGTTATTGATTTATCGATTTTCCCTCTACCCTTTTCGCCTATTCCATGAAGTATTTAACTCCCCCTATCTTTTCACTGTTTATCGATTTTCCTCATCATATTACTTGTGCTACTTCAGCCCTACTGTGCCCTAATGAAGTTGTATCTAACTGTAATTAAAGAGGTCATCCCCTTCCATCTGATAACTTCTACTCAATGGAGTGCTATGTTATCCACTGGCAGCCTAACTTCAAAGATCAGGTAAGAGTATGAAGACTGTTTTTAATACTTATATTGATCGACTGAAATCTAGTCATATTTCAGTCCAATATTCTAGAAAAATAAAGCTTTGCACTAGATTTAGATAAGAGGATAGCGAAGTACGTGTAGATAGCACATTAAAAGAAGTGATAATAATAATCCCCATAAATGTATCCTAATAGTTTTCCGGGTATATACTTCATATTTGATATTTTAAGACGAATCGCCACTTGTTGCTGTTGTTGCCGCCCGACGAAATCTGTCAGCAAACAATCGTTTACTATCTAGAAAACAAATAAGTCATACATTTTTATTCTATCGAAAGCCATTTAGACATAGAGAATATAAAGCTATAATCGTTTGAAGAAATAAGCAAATTTATCAACTTAATTCATAATTTTGAAAGCTTTAGCCATTATCAAAGCCTCAACGTTTGCCCTATCAAAATTCAATCATCATTAGTATTTGAACTGAGAGAAGAAACATATTGCCAATCGAAACTCTCCCCTAATCAATATAGTTATGAGTTATTACTAACGTTCCTGAGTGGTCAATATACTCCTTTGTCATTTCAGTGATCACAAGATCAATACTCATTCGTTGATGTGAATATGGCTGGTGGAAACCGAGTTCCTAATAAGGATGCTTCCAAAATGTTAAAAATAAAAATCAAGTGAAATGCTAAATGTAAATATGAAGAAAATTTTGGTTCCTAAATAAGTTCCAAAATTTTATTGAATACTCTTATAAAATTCCACTTTAATGAATTTTTTCTTCCTATTTTCACGATTGTAATGCTTTAATATCTTAAATTACTTATTTCTAAGGTGGCAATTTAAAACCAATTATAAACCGATAAATTACACCGAATAATTGAACTTTAAATAAATTTTAACCCCACAGACTAGTAGAGGAAATGAAATACTGAATACATTTTGTAGTTGATAAAAAGGTCTGATTGGAAATTCTATCTAATGCGAAAAAACAGGACACATACTTGATTTAGGAGTTGGCATTACCCCGTTTCGTTGATGAGTCGTATCTTTTTCATTGCATTGAGAATTTGCGTCAAATGTAACCGTCGAAGCTCTCAAAACCATAGGTGAAGAAGCACGCTTTACAGAAGACCCACGGTGAAACAATGTGGATCCAATTCCATTAAGTTTATTAGTAGTCTGAACTTGAATGGTTTGTCGATCAGCAGAAGGGGTTTTCCCTTCACTGTAGGCACCAAATCTAGGTTTTTCATTTAAATCTCTACTGGAATGTGAGTTAAGACCTCTTGAAGACTTCTCGACACTAGAGAAAAAGTTTCCCTTTTAAAAGGGATGTACTTAACTATTTTACAAAAAAAAACAGATCAATACCCATTTGCAATCGGTTTGAGTGAAGGTTGTTCTTGGGGATACTCCGTGGAGAAGGATTTGGTGTTATCATGACGTTGGCAACTCCCTAATGCATTAGGTTTCTGCTTGCATAGTAGGACAAATTCACCAACATCGCAGTTTCTATTTGTTCGTTTGTCTATTATGACTGCATTTTAAGAAAGATACGGATTCTTTTCAACAGTGCAATCGAAATTAAAGGGACATCGACTTAAAGACAAACTTGACCCACCTTTTAGAGTATCTTCAAGGACTCTTGCAGTAAGATCATTGGTCACAGAGGTGCTAGGAGCCATGCAGGGACTAGCGTTGATCTCAATCAACCATGGCCGCAAATCGTCCCCACTAATCATAAAGTCAGCACCGTAAAGCTCAAAGCAACTCTGTAAATTAAAAGAACAAAGTATTAGGCGAATCCAAAGGGAGTCGTAATAGTAAATTAACATTGAAATGGCCAATTGTAAGCTCCACCAAGGAGCGCCTAGAATATGTCGTCTCTCTGCCTTATGAAGAGTTTACAGAGATTGTCATCACAAGGGTATGTATGGGGCTGAATATCATTTCATGACCCCAAGGGGTTACTAGAAGATAAAACTCTCAAACCCGTGAGGTTCAGAACGATTGGACTCAAAAATGAAAATAATAAAAAAGAACCTTTTATGAATTGTATCAGAAGTAATCTGCTGTGCTTATTCTCATAACAAAATGTAATCCATAAGCGAATAAACATTCTCTACGGAATTAAGCAACTCGATTTTCACAAATATAGATGAAAACTAAATGACATTTAATGTTTATTGACCTAAGCCATTAATATTATCAGCCAAAATTTTTATTTCTTAGTGCAAATCTTCGGTCATAAATTCGACTATTGATGAGAATTGAAGCTAATAGCCAAGGAGTGAAATCACCAACCAAAGAGCCAATGGAATCAGTTAAAATTCGAATTCTTAAGAAATTTTCACATTATACTTCTTCCTACTAGATTAAAAAACGGGTATTTATTTGTTAAGATAGCAAATAAAATAATATTACTTTGAGGGGTGGATGAGTGGGATGGTGCTTATTAATTCGCCACCTCAACTAAGAAGAATATGAACCATAGTGTTTGCGAAGATCATTCAAAAAGGCTTGCAGTGGATTCACTGTCCATATTGGGAATGCTATTGTGAAGTGTGACATTTCAACACCAGCCAATTTATAACACCTAAAGCGACTGGTAGTTTGGCAGTGAAAGTCATTATTAGTCAAATTTTCAGGGGAAGTAAAGATGCAGAAATAGGCAAAAGTATTTGTTTTATTTCTGATAGTATCTGTGACGGCTTCACACCTCAGCGTCCTTTAATGAAAGCTTCATTTAGTTCTGTGCCTCAATCTGATAAAATTGTAATTTAAAACAAATGCTTGGTGCTCTATTTAAATGAATGAACTCATTATGTTCAAATAAAATAGTTTAACTGCCAACTGAAAGGAAGAGTATTAACTGAGAGGTAGATTTAGAGAAATCTTGGTGAGAAAAAAAGGTCAGTATTTCCTCAGACAAAGCAAAAAAGTTTGGCACGTCTAACTCCAAACGTGTCCTTTGCTTCACTTAACTAGCAGAAGTCGAGTGAGTGAGGCAGAGGGAGTGGAGTGGAGGGGGGGGGGGGGGGGAGAGCGAGAGAGACATAATTCGATTTTTTGACTTTCGAGTTCAAAGTGCAGCACTCAGCAAACATACAACTGTTTGCTTGAGTAGTCTCACCTCACCTCACATCATCCCCACTCACCAACTCAAAGTAAAAGCCCCCAAAAGTGAATGAAAGGGAGACGACAGAAAGAGAGACCAATTATCTTCCCTGCTCATCTGCCTTTGAGCAGCATAGCAAGGAAAAGGTGGATGGACAGGTGGACGGATGGGTGGACGGGGATGCACGAATTCCCCCTTTCCCAGGAAAAAAAGGAAACAACACTCACCCTTCGAACATCAATCGCGACCTGAGAGCACTGCATTGAGTTGATAATTGCCTTCTGCATGTCCGGTAATATGCGTCTCTCCCATATCTCCTTATGACCTAGACTCCTGCAAGAAAACAAATTTCAGAAAATACGCATCAAATTGGAAGTGGTTATGATTTTTCTAAAAAAAAGATAATAACCAGGTGTAAGTGTAAATTAGCGCACTTGGAGACCCACAATTCTGAACCTGCGACAAATGAAGAATCATTCACATACCGAGTCAAAAGAATTGTGCATTATTATTATTTTCGGTTGATCTATTAGAAATTTTCTCTTTCTTAAATATTAATCACAAAATATCCATGACCATTCTTTTGAGTAAAGGGTAAAGAAACGGAGAACTCTGTCTCTTCCCTATGAAATGAATCAATGAGTATTATTTTTATACAATCTAGGATCAGCATGCATTTAGGTAGGAAATCTGAGGGAGGGGTACTTGAGAATTCTCGCACACTTGCATTTATTCCTTTGTATTTACTGAACCTAACAAAAGGCATGTTCTTTTTTATCTTGGTTAAAGAAGACCTATAATATATATAGCCAAATTATTGTAAATTATAACTTTTGTGCACTCTTCTTTCTATTTCTATGTTCAGTGTGAGACAAAAACGGCAGAAAAGCCGTTAATCCGGACATTTCATTAATTAGGCATAGGGTTAAATTCCTTCTCATATAATTGGTATAGATGGGGGAGGGGACTGAAAACACGGTCGTACTGATGACAGGTTATGCACTGAATATCCTTCTGGTTGTCAGGGGCGGCGTGCCCCGAAAAGTGATAGAGATGATAAGCGTCAGAAAAACACTCCAGCCATTTCTCTTGACGTATTTGCCAACAACGCCAAGTTCCAACAACGAATAGAGTCACCCACAATTGTGAAGGCTATCTTTACTGAGAAACTACATACTATTTTATATTCGAATTTTGGGGTGTGCGATAGACTTACCTCTACGTAGTGCACCCTGGGCAACGTATACTCATACGGCAAAAAAGTCTATTAACTGGCAGTTGACATCTGACTTCAAACTACCCTCACCCCATTGTATGTCATATTCGACTACTTTCACAGTACTCACCTCACCTTTTTCCACATTTGTGTCTGTCTCTTTTACATCTTTGAAACTCTCTTCTGTTCCCCTCTCCCTCTCGACTTGTTTCACTTTGATGTTCCTCCTCCTCTGTGAAGCCTGAAGTCAACTAAAGGGCTAATGATAACTTTCACAACGCCTGCCATTTGATATAAATAAATAAATATTCGAATTTTTAAAATATTGGTTGAGTT
>UZAE01002027.1:0-10567 GCA_900617975.1 Rodentolepis nana
TTTTTATATATATATATATATATATATATATATATTTAAAAAGATTAATATGACAAACTGAAGTGATAGTTAAGAACCCAAACCAAAACATTATATTCCAGTTATAAGGCACTGAATTTGATCATTACAATTTATACTTAAATTTCAATAGCGACAGATCATAGTGGGTTGCGCCATGCAAATATGCCATTTGGAAGCGTAAAATTGCTAGATTAGGTTTAAGTCCTGAACGAAAACCGTTTATTTTTTACAGAGCGTAATCATGTAGAAAGTAGACAGCTTTTGTTGTCTACAACTGCACATATAAATTACATTAAAGGAAACATTGTAGAAACAGTCACTCAAAGTTGTAAAAAAGTAAAATTGAAGAAATCACCAAAAAAACAAACAAAAAGATTAAATTGTTGCATACTTTTCCAAAAGTGAAATTTTAAGAACTTGAGACCATCAACAGAATGGGTATAGTTGAAGTCAACTGCTTTTCAACGAAACTGTTTCCAGCGAACTGCTATGAATGATCTATTAGAGACAAAAAAGAAGACGTTTTTTTCCAGCAAACAACATACGGCGTCAAAAAGTCAATGCGAAATGGAATTAATACAGTTGTAGTTGAGAATTGCTTCCAGTGAAATGTCAGAAATTCCCATGACCATAAATAGAGGAAACTTTTCCGGGAAATCTAAGAAAATAACTTCTCAAGTTTGCCAATATCTTTTTAAGAGAGCAGTTCGATTTCACAAAATACCGAAATGTGATTGGTGAAGGAGTCCCAAACCCATTCAGGAAAGCGTTTTTCCAAGAATCATCATGAATTCCAAAATGGGATCATCTTACAGTCAGCCAGTGAGAAACTTGAACTTTGTTACCTCTTCATTGTTAGCCAGTCTGGATCAGTGTTGTTGACCATTCTGCCCACTGGGTTTGCAACAGTGAACATCAAATACGTGACCTTTGACTCCGTTGATGGGTACTTAAAATGACTACATTTCCCATACACATAATGCGAACTACTTTTTCACTTTCTGCCAAAGTAGGCGTTCCCTTTATATTCACTCGATTTGTGAAGAGTAGATGAAGCAGTTCCTATTGTAATTCCCTAACTTTTGATCAAATTTCCCACTACCACCATATCCTGTTGTAGTTGGACTTATATCAACTTCCAAATATTGCTCATTGACCTAATAAGCACAGTTACAAGAAACATAAAATGTATGAGTATTCACAACCATCTGTTATTTCTATATTTCCACCTTTGACAAATTGCTGTTCCATGAAATTTGTCATGAAAATTTGAATATTTAATTATTTCGAAGATTTTGTTATCCAATGAGAGAGGGAGAAGATTTCTAGCCATATGTTCGAGGAAGGTGCAAAATCATTAATTAAATCAAATAAGTAAATAGCTCTTTTTTACGTTAATAGTCAAATTGAACAAACGTTTGGAATTTATTTAGGAGGTTAAAAAGACAATGTTAAATAAAGTGTCTTTTTTATTATAAGAAGGAGTGAAAAAGTTAACATTTGTTAGTTAAAAACTTAAAGTGCAAAACTTTTTACAATATTCGGAGATTAACTCTTGTTGAATATTCGGGTATTTTTTTAAATATTTTCCTTTATGAATTTTTTATAAACTGCAAAATTTTAGATATTTCATTTAGTTTGTTTGCTTATCTTGATTTTCTTGTTATTTCGTAATGCATTATCAGCGGCCAAATTTATTCGTGCACTTAGAAATTTATAATAATTAATTAATCATAGAAGGTTCGATTTGCAGTGAAAAATCAAAGATAAGCCAGGGAAATATCTAGGTAAAAAGATTAAAAAGTCATCATTACGTGTTTTAAATGAAGGACAATATCCAAAAGATCTCAGAATCACATCGTGTGCCAATCAAAACTCTTTGGTTAGTTAAAATAGGCACATATGAGAAAAAGGTGAGATCGTTCATACTCATTTAATCGTATCTTCAATTGAGTTCATTATTGGATCCAAAACTTAGAATATCGAAATCGAATTCACACAACATTACAAATTGAAACAGATTCTTTGTTCTTCTGCTAAATTCTCATTCGATTATACACTAAGTTAAGATATTGCTGTCTAATTATAAAAACAAATTTTTCATGAAAAGTTTAAACTATGGAATGGCAACAATTAAAAATCATGCTTTAAGGAATTTCTCAATTTTCTTCTTAAGTTCGTCATTCTCTTATAATATATTTTATAAAAGGTCGCCATTATTTTTCGCTTTCATTACCATGTTGATAAGTGATTTATTGAAGTAGAACTTGATTGGACTTGCTGCTTGTCAATAATCCTTGTCCCCTCCGCATGTTCACGGAGAAGGAATGAAGGTGGAACGCCAGAGATTCAAATAAATTATCTGTTGAATAAGGTTGAATCGGAGTAGAACAAACCTACAGCACAAATCACCCGATCATGGAATGGTATGACTTATACATCTTAAAGGAAAGTGGGCAGCTCTATACATTTACAAATGACTTTACTTAGTAAGTCATTTCGAACCTTCCAGCTTTTCTGAAATATTTTGACATTTGATATGCTTTGTTATCATCTCTCCGATTAAGCCACACACGCGCATACACATAATCTATTGACAAAAAAATATTGGAAGCGAAGTTCCATTGTGCTAAAATTAAAATTGAATTTAACTTATTAATTCGGAAGAAGGTAAATTTCAGTCTAAAGTGATGAGTGTTTTGGTTCACGCGTTGAAAATAAAGATGATAGCTGAGTAAACTCAAGATTGGCGCATCTCTTAACTTCTCTCTGGCTAGCAGACAGATATATCATTATTAAAAATTATTTTTTTCAGCAGTGTATCTACAAAATTAAAGCTTTTCAATACTTCTAAAAACCTTCATTTAGTGGAAGTGCTAAAACATTGGCACATTTATGGTGACGTTTTAAAGTCTATAGGTTAGAAAAGAAAAAATGTTTATTACATTCTTTAAGACCCTTTTTAACTCAGGTAATTTTAAATTAAGATTAAAGAAAAAATTAGTTATTTTATTCAAACATTGTAGTCTGAAAACGTAGATGCCAACGACAAGGACTCGGATCCTAATTGGATTTCATTTTAGATTGGCCAAAAATACAAAAATAACCATCCAAAGGGAATTTATTGAAATTCTGCAATGCACTTTATACTAATTTTATTACAGCTCTTGACATATTAGACCAGGCAAATGTCGACACAATCAATAACTTAACCAATAACTAATTTCATTCAAGTGCTTCTGGATTTAATGTATTTATTTAAGGGGTGTGCGATAAACTTACCTCCATGTGATGAACCCTGGGCAACGTATACTCATACATCAAAAAGTCTATTAACCAGCAGTTGAATTCTGACTTCAAACTGCCATGACCCGATTCAGTTGACTTCTGACTTCAAACTATCATCACCCCACTGCACTGGTCATATTCGACTACTTTCACAGTACTCACCTCACCTTTCATCCATTCGACCCCTTTCACAGTACTCATCTTACCTTTTCTCTGACTTTGTGCCTGTCTGTCTCTTTTACATTTTTGAAACACTCTTCCGTCCCCCCCTCTCCACTTTTTTTCTCTTTGATGTTCCTGTTCCCCCCTCTCGATTTTTTTTCAACTCTCTGTGAAGCCTGAAGTCAACTAAAGGGCAAATGATAACCATTCTGTGAAGCCTGAAGTCAGCTAAACGGCTTATGATAACTATAGCCTGAAGTCAACTAAAGGGCTAATGATAACTACCAAAACGCCTGGCATTTGATATAAATCAATAATTATTAATTTACTTATTTATTGATATATTAAAACTCTGATGGCTCAGCCTTTCGATAAATAAAAATTAGTTTTAACGAGTGGCAATGACTTATTTGACAATTAATTTCAAAATTTATGAGTGTTATATTAAAAAATATTCATGTTCATTCAGTCAAATGAATTCTGAATGAAAAGTAATCATCAGCATTTGCGTTTTTTAGTATAATTTGTTTGCTTTGTAGTTATTAATTGAGAAATAATACTAAGTGGTATATTTTAAAATAACTGATTGACATATCCAATTTCAATGTCAGTGATTTTCTTATAGATAATTCAAAATCTCTATAAAATCTTTTCCCCTACTTAACGACCAACAATAATTACAACTATTTTTGCCCGAGAAATCGTGAATTTGAGTAGTGTTGGCATAAAGAATTTCAGAAGAACTTCATTCGTTTGAGATTATTAATCATTTATTAAAGTTGTATTGAGCTACAATAATCCTAAATCAGAGCAATAAATAATAGTAAAAATAAATTAATAATCTTCGATTTTTTACCGCAAATAAGGCAATTTATTTGTCTTTTACATACACATTAATCGGGCCATTGATGATTGATTTCCCGCGTTTTCAAAGAAATACCAAAATTTTGCATAGGTAGAAAACAGTAAATAAGTACTGAACAAATTTTGACCCTCTAACAAGGACAAATTCGAATTTATTGATATTTGCTTGCAATCGTGTTCTCAATTTATGTTATCTGACACTAATAACGCAACAAAGTTTACAGATTATCCAATGGGATAAAATTTAACCGGATGGTGAGGTATGAGTTTCATATTAATAATGAAATAAAACTGTTATTTTCGTTGAATTTGAATCATGGATTGAAATCATTTAATATAAAACATCAAATATATTTTTCCTGAAACAATTGTTATTAAAAGTGTACCAATATTTAATGGCGTTATTAACGGTGCCATCCATAATTTTAATATTCATAGACAAACTGATTTGCTTAATTGAGATAATCTATGCTAACAGTAATAAAATACACCAAACACAGGACACCAAATCGAACAAGCTTATGTGGATGTCAGTTTTTCAATTGACAATTCCAAAATAGACAAGCGGAGAGAATTTAAAGAAACTTAATTCACTAATTTAACTAAAACTGTATCTTGTTCAGATATAGAAGTTAATTTCCTGTTTCGTCATGTGCAAAAGTGTTATTTTCGAAGAAATATCGAGCCATATTAACCCGTTTTAAATTGAACCTCATTTAAGATTTGCTTGTTTGAATCTGTCATTGTTTAAAAATTTTATTTTAAACACTGAAAAATCCATATATATATATATATATATATATATATATATATGAGCGCATTGATAGTGCTGTTGTTGATGCTATTTCAGTTCGAAAGTCTTCCTTTTAATATCATACTAATTTTTATTTTGAAATAAAAAGCGCTTGTTCTCACAGTTATTATCACTATTATTATTGTCATGCAGAGGCCATCATAAACATATGAGATTCAACATGGAATAGAAACATAGATATTGAAACGAACCCCTATGATTTGTTTATCACTAGGTAGTTAATATTAAATTCGATAAACTCATTCATTAAAATATTAAACTACTCTAATCTATAAAACTATGTGATTTTAAAAGCGAAAATTTCGAGAAAGGCATTATTAATCAAATTGGAATTATAATAATCAAATTTCGATGCTATGGGCATTTTTACGAAGATTAGCTTTAAGTAGAATATGGTGGATTTCAAGGAACTTTCGGAATGGACATTTGGTCCTAAAGAAACTGAAAGTAATTAAAGTTGAATATGAGAAGTATTTGCTGATGAACAAAAATACTCTTCATATAACCTTTGATAAGGTCATGGTTCCGTGGGAAATACTGCCATAAAATAACTTTTCGCATAATTGCGATTATCACAGGACACAATGAGTGAACTATAGTGAGCTCAAGTTGCTACAAACGCTATTAATTTAAAAATTATTTTTTTAACTGTAATAATATGGCAACGATTTTGTGGATAAAATCTCACCTTTGATCTTAGGGAACTTAATATGGAGTTCGAACTTCAGGGCTAGACTCAAAACCTGTGAATCCAATGAAATTAAGGACAACTCGATTGTGGAATTGTTGACTTTTGGCGTACTGGTAAAATTATAAATATTTTAAGAACTGGAATGGTTATAATGATAAAGAAAAACATATTCAAGACTTGATCCAAGATTTTTTGAAATTATCGGACTCTAGAGAAGTCATATCCTTCAACTTATTGTAGATCATCAAGAAATATTGGGACAATGTTTAATATTCCACCAAAATTATTTTAAAATATCAAACAACTGCACTTTTCATATTAACGAACAAAAGTGAGTGGTAAATTCGAAAGGATTATTTGGCATTGATGCGAAGGACAAAACTCTAAAAAAAACATTTAAATATGCACTTTGAGACCTTCTTTTTGTCCGGAGTGACAAGTACAACAACGTAAAAGTAGAAGAGTAATTTACCATTATAGTTGTTTTGTTTACGACACTTATTATTCAAATCATGGGGTGTGCGATAGACTTACCTCCACGTTGTGCACCCTGGGCAACGTATACTCATACGGCAAAAAAGTCTATTATCTGGCAATTGACTTCTGACTTCAAACTACCCTCACCCCCATTGTATGTCATATTCGACTACTTCTACAGTACTCACCTCACCTTTTTTCTACCTTTGTGTTTGTTTCTTACATCTTTGAAGCACTCTTCTGTTCCCCCCCCCTCTCGACTTTTTCTCACTTTGATGTTCCTTCCCCTCTGTGAAGCCTGAAGTCAACTAAAGGGCTAATGATAACTATCAGAACGCCTGCCGTTTGATATAAATAAATAAATAAATTATCCAAATCATTGGCAGTGGCAAAACGCTTGCACAATAAATGCAAACTTTTTAGTCTGCAATGTTTTTTCTGAAGTGTTTTCTCGAAAGAGGTAGTTTTAAGTGTTCGATTTGATGGGAAATAAAAAGGAACATCAGCCGCGATTTCCTTTATGTTGTATCTTTCATGCTCTGATAACTTTCAAATCAAAGCGTTTAGCATGTGCCGAAGCCTTTAACGAGGCTGATGCAAGTTTACTCTAAATAATTTCAATTTAATACCACTTTTGCATTCATTGTGAGAAAATGCAGCGCAGTTTCTAAGATTGACGGCGCCAAAAGTGAAGCTTTGCGTGTCATAAAAAAGAGGAAAATTAAAGCGATAATAAAATGGGAAATTGACTTCGTCCGTTTGAGAAAAAATGTCAACTCACGGCCATAGCAGAGCAGGCCAGTTAACACTAAGTTAAGAGGAAATTATAGGGCATGATTTCATTATTAAAAGTAATCATTTCTCAAAGTTATTTCAACCTCACTCCATAAGATAATTAGAGGCTTGGTGAAAGAAGTCCAAAAAACACATTTAAGCCCCATAATTACTGTGTCAGCATGAGAAATTGAAAGAAAATTTTTAAGTATCTCATAATATTTTTGGAAAGTCATATTTTTTGGTTTAAAACTAATCAGTATTGCAATTAGGTTTTTTAAAAGTATTTTTTGCACGATTTTTCAGCCATTTTAATTTATACAAATTGTAGAACATACCGGTACGTTACCTTGGAAGTAATTAAACGTTCTGTCTTCTAGTACGATATTTCAAACTTAAGTAGGATAATCCTTGATGTAAAATTTGAATTGTGCTGTTTATTAATAAGGAATATCATGTTCAATGCTAACAAGTGACCAGTCAAACTGATAAACCAATTGCAGTAGGGCTAAATTCTGATTGGCCATGGCGTACTTAGTGAAATTTCCTGTTGGCTACAAAAATGTGTATTTAGGGGCTAATCAAAAAGACATTTAAAAGCTTACTTTTGAAAGTACAAACACATCGAGGGCTGTTTTATTGTAATAAGAAATATAAAAGTGCGAATGTACTGTCAAAGCTAATAACTATTCTTAAAATGGCACCTTTTTAATTAAAGCTGGACTGACTGGATTCGCATATTAACTACTAAACAGGAAGTACATAGATTAGATTTTATCGTCCCCTAATTTCTGAAGCTTCCGGCTTTATATTCACAGTTACTCACATTTTAGTTCTTTAAGTAGGGCAAAATAAACTTTGGCACAAATTTTGGTCTCAAATGCTAAAAAAGGCCATTTTTATTGGTTTAATGCATTTGACCAAAATGAGTAGATCTGGAAAATGCGTATTGCAAAAGAATCGAGTGTTATATTTATGACGGAGGAATATAAATTACCATTATCAATAATACAATGCATGGCAAAGTACATTTTTATGGAATTCTTAGTTCGAAAGCAAACTGAAATCGCCGGTCAAAAGGTATTGAAAAAGATTTTGAGGAGGGGTTCTGAAACTACTGATTGAAAATTCAAAGAGTAAAAATGGATATTTATTTGATTTTTTGATTCGACTTACACGATTTTTGCTTCCCATATTTCAAATTTCATGATTTAATTTCCAGTGTTTATTAGTCTTCACAAATAGGGAACGCCAGTCATGTCACTTCAATTTGCTATCTTCTTGCTCAAACGGGGAATGCAGGACGGGCAAGTACGATGATAGATGAAACTACCAGAGACTGTCACTCAAAATTCTAAGCGTTTATTGCAGAAACCAGTTTCAGTTTGTTTGATAAGCAGCCGTGTATCTGGTAATGAATAAGTTTAAAAAAAACATACGTTTGTGCCTAAACTATCTATATATCTTATGAGCATGAAATCATTTATTTATTTATATCAAATGGCACTCGTTTTGATACTTATCATTAGCTCTTTAGCTGACTTCAGGCTTCACAGAGGGGAGGAGGAACATCAAAGTGAAAGCATGTCGAGAGTGGGGGGGGGGGGAGAACAGAAGTGTGTTTCAAAGTTGTAAAAGAGACAGACACAAAGGTAGAAAAAGTCGAATATGGCATACAGTGGGGTCATGGTAATTAGAAGTCGGAAGTTAACTACCGGTCAATGGACTCTTTTGCCGTATGAATATACGTTGTCCAGGGTGCACCACGTGGAGGTAAGTCTATTGAAAAACGAATGCCGAGTGATAGAATTTTTGCCGTAAGAAAGTACGTTGCCCAGGGTGCACCACGTGGAGGTAAGTCTATCGTAGTTAACTACCGGTCAATGGACTCTTTTGCCGTATGAATATACGTTGTCCAGGGTGCACCACGTGGAGGTAAGTCTATCGCACATTCCGGCTCCTAAAGCATAGTGATTGCCATAGCTATAAATCGATATCTGATTGCTTTATATTTATTTGTAGGTTTTAAAAATATTCCAAAGTTAATATTTAAGATCTCTCTATTTCCCTTGAATGTTAGTTTTCCTAACGCGTATTTAATAAAACAAGGAAATTAGCTAGTTATAGTAAGGCAGATGAGAGTGAATGTCAGTAATCAATATGCTAAAGATGTGAGTTAAGCTCATTGAGATTGAATAGAACTCTGTTAATGCAAGCATTCAAACACGACAATAGTTTCAATCGAAAAATAGTTTTAATTAACAGTTGATTCTAAATGATTTCAAGATATAATACAGTTGATCACCAAACCATCAGAAGTTACCTCGTCGTTATTCAAGGAACAGCAATCCACAAAATTTACCGAAAAAAATAAAGAAATGAATTTCAAAATAATCACACTAAGTTCGAAGGTGAGACAAAAGTTCTCAAACAGATGCCAAATCTCTAAGCAGTACAGGGATGTAAAAGTTCAAAAAGGTCTTTAGATCTATGTAAGGTCAAGATAAAACAGGCTGCATCATAAGATAGCAAGCGATTTTCAATAATTTAAATGGAAGATTTTGAGAACAGAGCTAACATAAAATTTCCAACTAAAATGGAGGCCTATTCAGGTCATAAACGCTTTAAAACGGGTATATGGTGTCTCTGGGCCATGTAGAGCAATCATTTACGATAGGATTAAACGCTTTAAAGAGTGAAACTTAAAGCCGACCCAAGATGATGGTGACCCACCACAGAGAGAAATTAAGAAAATATTGCTCTTGTGCTGAATCTAGTGTAGTTACAAGATCGACAAGTTTTCAATGGCAAAGTTATCAAGGAAGAAGGAGCCACATACGGATCAGCAGGCTCTCAGTGGGCACGAAGTGTTCCAAAAGAGTCGCAGGAACAACAACTGATCCAAAGAGATGAACTTTCATTAGCAACTATGGCAAAGAGGTTAACATATGACGATACATTTTTTTAATCGCGGTGCTAATGGAGATGAAACTTGGTAGTACCAATGTGATGCCGAAAAAAAATTCAATCAAAAGTATACCATCCAAAGGGTACATCTGGACCTGTCAAGTTTACAGCTGAAAGGTCCGTTAAGAAGGTCATGTTCACCATTTTTGGGATTGAAAGGGAGTGAAATTGATAGACTTTCATGGAGGACAGAAAACGGTCACCTCATGTTACTACGATGGCGTTTTGAAGAAGTTCAAGATTACACCACAAACTACATAGTTAAATTTTGTTTCATCTGTATAGCAATGCTTGTAAACATTCTTCAAGATCTTTCAGGACCCTGTTGTGCGAATTTCGATGAAGAACACTTCTTCATCCTCCTTATAGTCCATACCAAGCTCCCGCAGGCTATTTTGCAGACAAAACGGAAAGAACACCTCAAGGGCAACCAATTTACGCCTTTAGATGAGACGGAAAGAGTTTAATTACATGATGCCAGAGACAACCCTCATAATTCTACCATGGGG
>UZAE01002028.1:0-10564 GCA_900617975.1 Rodentolepis nana
TCAGAAGTCAACTGCCGGTTAATAGACTTTTTGCCGTATGAGTATACGTTTTCTAGGGTGCACCACGTGGAGGTAAGTCTATCGCACACCCCTTAAGAGTGATTTATAGATGCAAAGGAGACAGACATAAAGGTGGAGAAAAGTGTAAGGTGAGTATTGTGGAAGTATTTGAATATGACATACAGTCTGGTCATGGTAGTTTGGAATCAACTGCCAGTTAACATGCTTTTTTGCCGTATGAGTATACGTTATTCAGGGTGCACCACGTAAAGGTAAATTTATCGCACACCCCATAACTAAATTTTTCTTTCACTAAAATATCCAGAATTTACACGTAAGATTAGTTATTCCACTTAAAGTTTACCCCACCGATTTACAGCTAAGTCCTACTAGATGGCTTTATCGGCAACAACGTTAACCACCATTAAGGCATATCTGGTAACTCAATTTTCAGGTTTATTGAATCATCTTTCATTAGATCAACGATCTAAACTTACGTAGTGAAGGAAACCTGTTTTCTGTTTCTCACTAACATTGGTTTTGTGGAGGAATTTTTTTATTTCACAACCAGTTAGTTATTGGAACACAGTTTTATCTACTGTAATTAGTTCAAAAATGACTTTTCTTGTTCCATCTGCCCACTCTAAGGAGTTGTTGCTATAGACAACAGATGTTAATCAACACCAGGCTATCAAAAAGGTACATCTACCAATCTACCTTACCACACGCGATTCAAGCATGTGCGTGAGTGTTTAAAAAAAGATTTCCCATCAAGACGAGAAGGTATGGACGACAGGTATTTATGATCATTTTAAAAATGCACATATGCTTAAATGCAAAAAAGTTGAAACAAATTAAATAAAGCAAACATTACCAACAAATTAAATAATCTAACGATAATAATCTAGCGATAACAATAACAAATCATGCTCTCGTTAGCCAATCATATTTTTTTCTAAACCGTTGGAGGATATTGAATGATTAAATATATATTTATGAAGACTAGTGGATTCTTATTTCGGTGAATGAATTCGCTGACACAGATTTATCAATTTAAAAATATTTTTTTATCTATATAAATGGCAGGCGTTCTGATAGTTATCATTAGCCCATTAGTTGACTTCAGGCTTCACAGAGGGGAAGGAACATCAAAGTTTAAAAAAAGTCGAGGGAGGGGAGACAGAAGAGTGCTTCAAAGACGAAGGTAGATGAAAGGTGAGGTGAGTACTGTGGAAGAAGTCAAATATGGCATACAGTGGGGTCATGGCAGTTTGAAGTCAGAAGTTAACTGCCCATTTATGGACTTTTTTGACGTACGAGTATACGTTGCCCAGGGTGCACCACTTGGAGGTAAGTCATTTAAAAATATGATAGATCTTATAACCTCTTATAACAATAGTTCCTTCCAATGAAAACCAGTTATTTACAATACATTGAACTTTACTGTATTCAGCTGGTTTCATGAAATTTCATTAATATAATGTCAGTTTCAATTCCTTATTAGCCAATATTTTCCAAATGGCTTAATTTTGAATTTAGTCTAATATAATGCACAACATATTATCTTTGCTGAAATCATTAACGATTTGTAAAATGCTATTGGTTCTTTACGGTCCTTGGGTTGTCTCTTTATTATAATATTATTATATATTAAGTCATTGTAAGTGAGAGCAAAGGTGTGCTTTTTTGTCATTTCTTTGTAAACAAAGCGGAAACAATGGGATATTGTATTAAATCATAACGTTATTAGAAGCGAAAAACTGATTTTAGGCAGAAGGTTCATGTGTTGTTTAGTATAGATTATCATTTAACTCGATTACATTACTCTGCTACACTCCGATACTATTGTTGGTCTAACGTCATAAATCCATCTAAAATGCCAGTCTTTTCTGCCTCCTACAAGATGTCAAGATAATTAAATTTGAGAGGGGATATCCAAACCATATTTAAAAGCCACAGTTTATTATTTATTTTCATTTTTAGTATTTAGTAAAATGAAATAAATTTCCATTTTGATTTCATATGCATTGTGTTTTGGGTTAACATTAAAATATATGTAATAAATGCTAAATTTAACTCCTTCTCAAATCGTTAATTTAAGCAAGAACTATATCAAATTATTTTCTCTCAATATGACATGAATAACCCAGTCATAATGTTTTCAACAGTTCAAGCTAGATCTTGGCACTAATTTCCCTTCCGGACAAAAAAGAACAGGAGAAACCAAACATTCCTTATTTTATACTTGACAATAGTTAATTAGATTGTTAATCGACACAAAAATCAGAAAGTGTTGGACGAGTTTTCTGTCCAATCGCATGTGTCCTTATTTTGCTCAAAATAAAAATGCACTGGTTTGCTTAAATTCAAATATTTCAATTTCTCATCTACCATTTTCTTTATTTATATTTCATATTTTATTGTTTATTTATGGTGCGGTAAATGCATCTAAGTTAATTTCACCTACCGCAAATAGTTGAAAATAAAGCGAAAATAAATTAAGTGGATTAGCCATCCAGATAATTGAATCAACCTGTCAATATTTAACGATTTTAGTAGTCAACTCACCCCCTACTCACTCCCACCTACGCAAAAATCTGTCAGTCAGATGATGAGGTTTGGGAATTAGAAAATGGTAAAGTGAAATTTCTCAAACTTGAAATTAAACTAAAATTAATGCTTCAAAATTATAAAATAATTAATCCCTCAAAACGCCCTTTTCTTTTTCCTTCATTCGTTTTGGCATCTCACTTGATGTTTATTTACTGCACCAGATTAAATAATTATAATAATAATAAATATTATCTTTGATTAAAGGATCGCATTGATAAGAGCTTGTAGGTTTAATTCTTAGAACTTTTTTGTGTTAATTAGGACCTACAATGAGTAAGAAGACCGATATTTTGGTTAGGCAAACTTACACAAAGAACACTCATGACTAGTTGGGAATGAAAAGGCAAAATAAGTGAGAAGAATAAATAAGGCTGAAAGAAATATTCAGAAAATAGAATTTTAAGGAAAATTAGGGGCAAAAAGGCGGTTGACTTGATCAGAGTGCTGGCTTACTGTATGAAGTTGAGCCAATGAATCAACTTTTAGCGTTTTAGCCTAAAAATATGTCTGAATCAGAATATCTATAGTAATAACTGGTAAGGGAAATATTGAAGACGCGAAGGTGCGTCTATTTTATTTATTTAATTAAAACAATATTGAGGTGTAAGCAGCAAATGCTCCGATTTTGAGCAACTGATCGTCGTATTATTCCTAACCCGATAAGAATATTATTTGCAATTAAATTGATAACAACCTTTTTAAGGGTATGGAGAACATAATCAAGTGGCTAGTCTCTTTCATAAATAAGTGGTGGTCTTAAATCCGTTACCAACAGAAATATATCAACAGTGTAAAATATTCGAAGAATAATAGGAAATTCACCCGGTAACCTAAAGGACTTCAGTTAACTTTAACTCAAATAGCCGTGGGGAGGGGGGTGTATGTTAATAATGACCGTATGTAGATTTCCATTGGAAACGGTGTTTCGTGAAATATTCACTATTAGCTGCCATTTCAATTGTGCCAGAATTTCAATTGAAAGATCTCTTTAGTAATATAATATTTTTTCTAATGGAAACTTACTCTTACAAACTTCATTTATTAATTGTTAAGGAGATAACGCATAAAAACAAATTTTTGACTTAACTTAAATTGCAAGTAACATTTGATTTTATGTACTGAAAATCGCCAACTTTATACCCAACATTAATTAGCATTTTTGCATCCGAAATATATTTCATTAAATTGCCTTGACATTTACGTCATTTTTTGAAGTCAGCTCACAAATTTCATGCCATCAAGATATTTTATTTCATTGATAAGGCAATGAAACAAAAAAGGCTCATTTTATTGACGTAAATTAAAAGAATCTGGGAGCTTAGAGTTTAATATTTATTTGCGTAAATAAATAATTGCAATACGTGATCCATAATGATAAAAAAATCAACTCTGTTTAATATGATATTCAAAATGTATATGTGCATTTTTTAAATCATGGCCACTGGGGCAATCATAAAATCATGTAAATGATGAATCAAATTGTCCATTTATTTGACAAAAAATAGATTTGGAAAAAATTTTGTTGTTTAGACTTAGAGTTTTAATTAAGAATTAATTTTAAATGCTGTCGTTTAGTTTTATGCCCTATTTCGCTCTATACTGCACTGATAAATAAGCCGATATCCATCAATGTTGTAACCAGTACTGATAACATGTGTACAATAAGCGAAAAACAATAAATTATAGCTCACGTGAAGTCAATACATATTAAATAAACAAGGGATTGAAATTGACATATAGCCAATATGCAGTTTGCCAATTTGATCGCTAATGCAGAATTACTTTAACTTTTAATGTGCCCTATTGAAAAACTACCTTTAAATTCACAAATTTAAAACCATTATTGTGAGGCCTCTACTTCCAATAACAAAGTACATGGTGAATATTGAATGCTACTAAAATGAGAAAATGAGCAGTTCTGGTAGTTTGAAAACTACCCAGCAGTATAAAGAACAAGAAAAGACAGTTAACCTCTTTAGCGCTCGAATTAATTTCCCTAACAAATGCACCCGACCGTACTCACACCTGTCTCACAGCAGCAGACAGATGCCGCCGACGTAATGAGTTTTGGTGGTGTATCAGGCGAACGCTAAAGACACGTATTGACTGTATCTCGAACGGCAATAGCGCCTTCTTTTACGAGTTTAGTACCAACAGAGCTTATTTCAAAAGAGAACCGTGCGGTTCTAAGGGCGTTAAAGGAATAAATGAAGTAGATTTTATGCTATTAGCATAAACATTATTGCATAAAGGAGGATTTGTTAAATTAGCCAAGGATTATTATATGGAGGTTAGCTGGATAGTTACCGCGATCACGATTGTACTTACTCCCAACGCAAAGTAACACGGCCGCTTTTTTCTACACATGAGTTTCATTTGTTCACCCATGACGGAGTTGTGCACTCCAGAGTATTAACGTAAGCCTTATGTAACCTTTTTTCCAGCAACATTACAAAAAATAATGACCGAAAAAAATTAAATTATAATTTTTCTAACAAAAATTATTTGGAAATAAAAATGAATTCAAATTCCTACATTATTGTGAAGGAAATATTACCTTAACAAAGAGTGTACTATGAATTTGTGTCTTGATTTTCAATATGTTGAGACTTGCGTGAAGAACATAAATATCCGTGATCTCTTGAGACAATTGTGGCCATGTTGGTAATGCCGGAAATTCTTTGGCCGAATTATATTTATTGCGTTGTCATATCGTACCCCTAGAGATCCAAAGGCATATATCATAAGTAGCCTACTATTTCCATATCGCAGTTATAGGAATTAAAAGACATAATGGAAATCTTTTAGTTGTAAGGAAACTAGCACTGACTCATGCCACTTTCAGACTCGGCCCAACTTGCGAAAAGGGATAGAAAAATGAAAAAAATTTACAAAATACTTACATGTCTATTTAAATTCAGAAATTGTTTTCAAAATTAAAAACTGTGCGCACTTGCAATTTTGGAACATAATAGAATGGCATGAAATCCTATTCCATTCAACGCTATTTCCAACTTAACCGTATTCGATTTAATCCCAAAAATTAAACATGGAAAAAATTGCATCATATCGGTTATTCTGTAAATGATGTTAAGAAACAATAATTAAAAAGCCGTTTAAAATATTACAGAAATTGTGCTGTTGGACTTGAAAAGCAGAAATAACGTTTTGGGAAAACGACAGACACAATTATGAAGATGAAATTAAAGTTAATGGATGTCCATTAACAGAAAACACATTTCCATGCTTCTGAAATTCCATCTTATAAATGTTTTATTTATTTATTTATTTATATCAAATGGCAGGCATTTCGATATTTATCATTAGCTCTTTAGTTGACTTCAGGCCTCACAGAGGGGAAGGAACATCAAAGTGAAAAAAGTCTTGGGGGGAGACAGAAGAGTGATTAAAGATGTAAAAGAGACAGACACAAGATAGAAAAAGGTGAGATGAGTACTGTGGAAGTAGTCCAATATGACATACAGTGAGGTGATGGTGGTTTGGAGTCAGAAGTCAACTGCCGATTAATAGACTTTTTTTGCCGTATGCGTATACGTTGCCCAGGGTGCACCACATGGAGTTAAGTCTATCACACACTCCCTAACGCGAAGATCTTATAAATGTAGAGGCCTCAAAACAGCTCACAAACAATTATTACAAACACTATTTTCGAAAAGAGGACGAAATTTTGTTTTCCACAAACCCCATTATTGACCATCAAATTATTGAGGACTGGCCACATACAAGAACATGTTAGGTATGAACTCACGCTTTCATTGAAGTTAAATAAGATGGCTGATACAATTTAGCAGACCAAGTTTTCCAGTGACCGGGTGCTGGATAAAATTATGCAAAGACCCTTTTAAAGAACTTCTATTTTCATCAGAGTTATGCGCCTCTAAGTTAGGAAAATTTAGGGTATATTTGGGCTTTGCAAATTATTTAAAACAGCCAAATATCGAATCATAAAATTAGCGTTCTCTTGAGAGTGAGGGGCGGTAGCGAAATCGTAAAAAATATTATATTTTGCTTTCAAATAAAAAATATTCCCCCCTTTCAATATACTGCGCTAAAAAAACCGTTGGTGTTTATTTTGCTATTTCCAGCGATACTATTCGCTAGCTTTTTTACGTTAAATTTAGATTGATAATTTATTGGATTTTTTGCTTAAAATAAAACAGAATTAGAAATAATAGGCTCAATCACCTGTTCGTTCATCAGCCCCGTCAATTAAAAGGGCTTGGTTGTCATTGCACTTGCTAAATTCGATTGCTTAATAAGACTGGTCCATGTGCTTCTTTTTCGTATCGGAAAATCCAATATGAAAAATTATTGATTTACTTATATCCAATGGCAGACGTTTTCATAGTTATCATTAGCCCATTAGTTGACTTCAGGCTTCACAGCGAGTAAGGAATATCATAGTGAAAAAAAGACGAGAGGAGGGGGAACAGAAGAGTGTTTCAAAGATGTTAAAGAGATAGACACAAAGATAGAAAAAAATGTGAGGTAAGTACTATGAAAGTGGTCGAATAAGACATACAATGGGGTGATGGTTGTTTGAAGTCAGAAGTCAAATGTTAGTTAATAGACTTTTTGCCGTATGAGTATACGTTGTCCAGGGTGCACCACGAGGTTGTTAGCCTATCGCACACCCTAATATGAAAATGGAAATGTTTATCTTAATCTAAAGAAGAATTTAAGTCAGAGCCAAATGAGTGTTCTTGTCTGCAGTTGGTTGATTTATTGTTCAACTTGCACGAATTTTCCATCAAGATCACAAGCATGATTAGCCCTCAACCTTTCCTTTCTGATGATTTGTTAAATTAATTTCTCAATTTTTATGCCATCGCAATCTATTTATATTGATTTGACAAAGGCTATTTTTCCCCATTGCATTGATAACCTGGTTTGGGAAAATTGTCAATTTTAAAGCATTAAATTTATGTTAGTGGGGTGCGCGATAGACTTACCTCCACGCGGTGCACCCTGGGCAACGTATACTCATACGGCAAAAAAGTCTATTAACCAGCATTTGACTTCTGACTTCAAAATACCATGGCCCAACTGCTTGTCATATTCGACCCCTTCCTCAGTACTCATCTTACCTTTTTCCCTACCGTTATGTCTGTCTGCCTCTTTTGCACCTGTGAATCGCTCTTCTATTCCCCACCCCTCGACTTTCTGCTACTTTGATGAACCTTCACTCTGTGAAGCCCGAAGTCAGCCAAATGGCTAATGATAGCTATCAAAAGGCCTGCCATTTGAAATAATATATATATTTATGTTAGCTGGATATGAATAGGTTTTTAAACCTACGGATTAAGTGTTTTGATAGTTTTATCAGTGTTCTAAAAGAATTTACTGATGTGAAAATAAATTATAAGTCATCCCAAAAGACCTTTTTGACTAAATAACCCGAATTAGTAATTAATGAAGGCTTTTGAAGAAACGTTTGTAATGGAACAAACGGATAGAACAAAGAATCGTTTAATTCAAATCACACTGCTATAAAAACACAATTGACCTATTGAAAATCTTATGCTCTTTTGGAAGAACCAACTAATGAATGTCTACATGCATTCCAACTGTGTACTTATTTCATCTATTGCAAAGTTGTAAAAGGCTTCATTATTCCATTGACGCAATTGCATATAATTCGACATTGCAATCGGTAATTACATTAACAAAAACGAGATCTGATTTGGTTTACAATATTAGCTTAAATATAAGCAAAAATAATATGTTAAGTAAGATTTTTTTGTTCATCAATACCTCAATTTTGTGGTTAAAAGAACATGGTACTGTGGGACATGTTATCGCGTTGTACGTCATCGTATGACTGCATGTCTGGTCGCCAGGTTTGGGAGGTGCGGCCGTACAACTCTGTGTGCAGCGACCGTACAAGCAATGACCAATCATCAACCTCTGTTTCATCTAATCCCATACAAACAGTGACCAATCATTAACCTCTGTTTGTTTAACACTAGCCTCTGTTTGTTTGACCTAATCCGCCATCCTGATCATGATCAACCTCTGTTTAACCTAATCCCATACAAACAGTGACCAATCATTAACCTCTGTTTGTTTAACAAGCAATGACCAATCATCAACCTCTGTTTCATCTAATCCCCCATCCTGATCATGAGTAGCTCCCTGCGTGTACACTTTATCCACAATATACTCACTGAATAAATGCGCTCCGTGCTACACATCTGTTTCCTTTATAGCTGGGCTATAGCTTAGCTGGTTCTGGGAGTCTAGATAGATGTAGGAAGAACTGCCATAGAGATTTCTGAGTCAGCCAGGCTTTAATAAGGTAGCAATCCCCTACAATACGAATTATTATAGCGTTCAAGGAGCTAATAATCATACTTTGGAAATATTATCCATTTGCTTAAAAACGAAAGAGTTAAAACCAACGAAATCAATAAACTATTGAAGTTCATAAGCTCACAGATAAGGCGATTTGTGCGATGTTTTTGTTCTGTTTCTCATCGCCATATTATATTAAAATTAATAATTAATTAATTTAATGATGATAATTGTCGCCTTCGCATATTTGAATTTTTTGCATTCACTACTATTTGATCAGTGTTATTTAACACGAAATAAGCGATTTCGGATCTCCATAGAAATATTTCTTCAAATTATTGAGATTTTAGAATGTTCAATATAAAACATTCAGCTTTTCTCTTTATACTGTATTAACTTCTCTTGTAACTGAAATCTTTTGACCAATTAAAATTTCTAAAAATATTTATTTTGCATTTGCTCAAAATTTTGTCATCTCTTTTTTTTTAATTTTGAGAATAACCAATTTTAAATTCATTTCAAGGTTCACTATTTTATATTCGATTTTAAATTAATTATGTTTGCATGGAAAAATACCATCTGTCTATGCCTATCCCTATCGACTATGCATTAACAGCTTTAAATAAGCGCATAATCAGGTGAATGCGCGTGGCAACAGCGGCATTTGATGGCTCTGCGAGATACCTCAATTTCTGGTGTGTACACCACTGCCTCGGTTGCAAAACTATATGCTCATGCGCATTTAATTAATTAATAACACAGCAAATACAAAATGTTTTGACGTATGACAGCAACCATTTTGAATTTATTTTGTTTGGCAAATAATACTCATTTTATAACTGGTAAAAAGTATAAGAAAATGAGAGAAATTTAAAATACTTTCTAATTTATAATCAATAAATGAGGACATTTATATACTAAGTTTATATCCTAACATATATATTAGTGAATATATATATATATATATATATTCATTAATATATTTAACCATAACAAATACTGGAAATGAATGAAGTCCAATATATTTAATATGACAGTTTTTTAGAAAAGATTTACAAGTTCAACTTATTGAAATTCGGTAATTTATTATGAAAGTAAATTTAAAAGTATAACATGAACAATAGACTTGATTTTAGGCAAATCAGACAAGACATTTCACTAAATAATATTCTTAGGATTCGTCTGAAGACTTAACTTCGGACGAGAATTCTTTCTTAAAAATCATACCCCCACGTGGTGCCCCCTAAGGCAATGTATACTCCTAAGGCAAAAGTCCATAAATAAGCGGTTGACTTCTGACTACAAACCACTATGACCGCACTCTATGTCTTATTCGACTACTTCTACAATTCTCACCTCACCGTTTTCTTTAGCTTTGTGTCTGTCTGCGTCCTTAACATTTGGAAAACACTCTTCTATTCACCCTTTCGACTTTTTTGTGACTTTGATGCTCCTCCTCTCATTGAAGGCATTTGGAATAAACATTTAGGCGATCAGTCAGAATAAGACTATTTGTGACTGATTTTTTTAAATCTCCACCATTTATATATAGACATATCCATTTATATTATGAAATAAATAACTAAACTTTCTCTGTTTTGGGGTGCGTGATAGACTTACCTCCACGTGGTGCACC
>UZAE01002029.1:0-10562 GCA_900617975.1 Rodentolepis nana
AAATGGCAGGCGTTTTGATAACTATCATTAGCCATTTAGCTGACTTCGGGCTTCACAGAGGGAAGGTTCATCAAAGTAGCAGAAAGTCGAGGGGTGGGGAACAGAAGAGCGATTCACAGATGTAAAAGAGGCAGACAGACACAAAGGTAGAGAAAAAGGTAAGGTGAGTACCGTGAAGGGGTCGAATATGGCATCCAGGGGGGTCGTGATAGTTCGAAGTCAGAAGTCAAATGCCGGTTTATAGACTTTTTTGCCGTATGAGTATACGTTGCCCAGGGTGCACCACGTGGAGTTAAGTCTATCGCACACCCCTCGAAGTTGATCATAGGATCATGGAAAGCGCAGATAAGGCTCAGGATGCTATAATTGGCAATGGAATTAAAGGTGTTTTTTTGCCGTGTTCCAAGCTATTCGTTTCTATCCCAAATTTATACATACCTCCGTTCTATGTTGAAGAAGACGACTCCTCATCCTTCACTCTTGCCTGCATTACCGTCACTACAGGACTGAACGGATCACAGAATTCTTGATGGTCACTAGAAGCAGTGTTTAGAATTGAAATGGACGAGCCATCAAACTAAAACTTACATCTACATGGATTTAGTATGAAGCCATATTACTATCTCAGCTCGACTTCTTTCACAATCAGCTGAGGGTAATATTTGTGTGGAGAGGGCTGTTTAAATGTATTTCACTTGCCTTATTGCCTACGGGGATGATTAATTTTGGCCTACCTTTAACTCAACGTAAAGAATTTCCCTTTTTGGAAACCATTCACATGATGATGGCTTCTTTTCCAGTTCTTGTATATTTTGAGAGATGACTCTTCTTAATGCTGACCTTTCATATCTGAGTGATAGGAGTAATTTATTTCAACGAATTTCCCAGATATTCTCCTTCATCTCTTAAGAATTTGGACATATTAGCTTGTACCTGTCATTCTTAAAATCCCTCGTGAGAATAAAGCCCATAGAGTGGTAAAGCAGTTGCCGTTTAGTCACTCGTCAAGAAAGAATCTTTTGCGTCACTCACTTCTTACTAGAAATACAAAAATTTGAGGTCAAGCCAAGCCATATCAAGGATACTCCACTAAAAGTAGGCAATTTGGATTATCTTTTTCCTACCACCAAAGAATGCGCCTATTAACCAAAATATATTCCATGTCTAAATTGATAGAAATGTGACGAGAGAGTGGAGGGGGGAGGGGGGAGTGGGTATATTCTGCAACTCCTGTCGTAGCGATATTTCAAGTAGAGTTTCAAAGCAGGGTCAGTTATTCAGGTTGAGAACTCATTTGGTGGTCAGAATTATGATGAGTCCGAAATGAGGTTCCACCGCTTCGGCAGTTTGACAGTCGATGAGGGACAGAGTAATAGTGACTGAATAAACCATCAAAAAAAATGTGATAAAAAAGAGTTCCATTGTGTTTAAATTTCCTGTTTTTTGCTTTTAACTCTTACCCAATGGCAAAAACTGCATCACAAGCATTTAATTTGGGTAGTTTAAAGAAAAGTAGGATTTTTGTACTCCTCTAGTAGGCCAGAGCTAAGCTGTACCTTCGGTCAGCCACTGGGAAACATTTATATCAAATGGCTGGTTTTATGATAGCTATCATAGGGGTGCGTGATAGACTTACCTCCACGTGGTGCACCCTGGGCAACGTATACTCATACGGCAAAAAAGTCTATTAACTGGCGATTGACTTCTGGCGCAGTACTCATCCTACCTTTTCTCTGCCTTCATGTCTGTCTCTTTACATCTTTAAATCACTCTTCTGTTCCCCACCCCTCGATTTTCTGTTACTTTGATGTTCCTCCCCCCTGTGAAGTCCGAAGTCAGCTAAAGGGCTAATGATAAATATCAAAACGCCTGCCATTTGAAATAAATAAATAAATGATAGCTATCATTTGCTCTTTAGTTGCCTTCAGGCTTTACGGAGGAGGGGGACGTCGAAGTCACAAAAAGTCGAGATGGCGGAGGAACAGAAGAGTGATTCTCAGATGTAAGAGACAGACAGACACAAAGGTAGGGTAAGATGAGTACTCTGGAAGTGGTCGAAAACGATGTACAATGGGGTAACGGCAATTTGAAGTCAGAAGTCAACTACCGGTTAATAAATCTCTGTTTTCGTATGAGTATACATTGTCCAGGGTGCTCTCCTTGCTGGACATTAACCCCGTGACCTCCGACTTGACAAATATGCTCACAATTGATTCTCCTACGTATTTTTAGACTTGTAATTTATTTACTCATTGTACAAGTGGAAAATATCCGAAAAATACCGAAATTAAGTGAAATATCATCATTGAATCTAAATTAAAGCTAGGTTTTAAGGGTTGAACAACCTCCAAATAAGGCAATAATGACTAAATAATCCAATGAAAGCTATTATAAGGAATGGAAAATTATCAATTGGGTATATAGAAATATGCATCTATACAGAATGATTGGGAATCCACTCCTTGACATATTGATAAGCGAGTAATTTAATTACAAACCAGCCATGCGATGATAAGATATCGAGAGTAGAACGCGCTTAATAGGAATTTAAATTTAAATTTAGAATTAACATTTAGGATTCATGGAGAGTTTCTTAAACCACTCGGGTTTTCATTACTGACATGACAATTAGCACCAATAGTGCTCCTTCATCACCTTTGTACTCACTATCATAATAATAACAAGGGGAAGTTTTACCATAACTTTTGATCTAATGCTGTATTCTATTTGCTTCTACTTGTTGTATTGAACTTGCATTGGCCTATTTGAAAGAGCACTTTAATTTCTCAAGCATACTGCGACACATAAGCCCGATTTTTCAGCGAATTTTGTTTCATTGTTTCTGATTCAGACGGGGCTTTCAATCCCCCTCCCCCCTCCCCAGTATCTGTGAGTAGTTCTCAAAATGTTTCCTTGTTCTCATTTGATGCTGCTTAAGATAACTATTCTTCATTTCTAATTTCTTGAGAAGTAAAACGACTTAAGCGAAGGAAAGAAATCTAACCATTGTTCTAACTTGGATTTTATGTCCTCTAACCAGGAAGTGCCCAGGCCGTAAAGTCATGATATCCATATTGTTCAAGGGGCGAATTTTATGCTTCCCTTTCTTAAAATCGCTAACCTAACTGAACGAAGGTAGCCGGTTCATGAAAATTTAATTAAATATTCGAATTACTCGTGGTTGGAAATGAGCGAACCTCAGTAGTTTGGTGACGCTTGAAAAATTATGATTCAGCTTATTTCGTTTACCATGCAGTCTTCAATTTGTAGACACTTTATTGAATTCTATTACCACTTTTACTTGGCAAATTTCAGCCTGAGTTAATTTTAATCATCTTAACTATGTTTAACCAACAACTCTCTGTTCATCAGAAAGTTCTGATGACGCCATCAAAGTCCCTCAATTCAGTTCAGCAGTTCAGTTGTATCGGCTACCGAGGGTCATTTAGGGTGGTCTTACTCTCAAGACTTTACACAAGTAAAACAAAGAAATAAATGTAGTGAGGCATATTGGGGAATAAGATCAGATCTTCCTAGTACCAAGCTATTAATAGAAAACCTTGGCATGCCTAAAGTATCATCCAGTGACCGCTAAAGCGCCAGCTTATTCAGTGCTGAAGAACTAGAGAGTAATTGAATATGCGCATTAGGGACCGTAATGAAATGGGTACCTTTCGTGTGGCTTGTTAAGCGCATAAACGTTAAATAGTCGAACTACATTGAAACCAGTCAGTGGTTTCCGTGTATTGGACATAATGAAATACAAACAAGGACTCATTGAAGAGGTCGCAGTGAGTTTACGCCGAGTTCCATGATGTGTGTCTATTATTTCTAACTCCTTCTCGATTGAGATGCTTCTCGTAATCACATTTTTAGATTTTTTCTCCGAATGGACATTAGCTGACTTATCAAACATTATCTAAAATGCAACTTCTGAATTGAATAGAATTTAGACCTACTTCACTTATTTTAAATCAAATAAGCAAGCGTCTAGTATATAGCGTAATTGGCATTTAACGATAAATGAGTAAATTTAATTTAACACATCTTGCCTTATATAAAGCCGGAGGTATTTTCTCCTTTCACCTTCTTCAAATGTCTTTCAAAAAAGTGTGTTCTATTTGTCCGACATCAAAGGATACCAGTGATTAGGTCCACGCAGACTTAGAAAGTTTGTTGGATGGCGGTGAAGTAACTGACGGGCGGCGATGTTATTTGTAAGTCCTCCCACCTACAAACTGCTGTCGACGGAAATGGCCGGTAGATCGGTCAAGTATTTACTCTGGTTGTGGAAAGGACTTCTTGCCGCCGAGCAGACAGCCTCTTTATTCTTCAGGGGTTTGAACTTATGTTTTGGCTTGTCACAGAAGTGTGTGTGATTCACTTTGTAACGCCTGAGTTTCTTTTTTACCTCTTCTTCGTCTTCAAAATCATTGAAATAGAAGAGGTTTACCATTTTTGAACACGCTTGAAATACCTATTTTTGCTTATTAAATGCATAATGGAGTTTTGATTGTCAAAAAATTGGTGCGGATCTTTTGGTGCTTTAGGGTACAAACTTATGTGAGATCACAATTGGAAGGTGTAGAACGAAATGAAGAGGAAATAGACCGTGGTTAAAAGACGTGATATAAGTTATTGATCGATTCATACTCGAACACCTATGAATGAGTACAAAATATATTCAAGCACAATTAAAGCATAATACATGCAGATATACAAGAGCCAACTTAAAAATTGTTGAGAAGATTCATCCCTACCGATTGGAATAACACAATTTTAAATGTCCGATTAACTTAGTTGACTTCGATGCGCAATAATCAATCACTTTATATGTTCGAAAAAGATTGTTAAAGGTTATTTAATTTAGAAAGAAGCATAATCTCTCATCGCCTATCCATAGGCTGAATGCATTTTTAGTGCTGGCAGGTGATTAGCACTTCCGATGTCAGCAGCTATCGGACTTGATACCGAATTACTAATCTTTTTTTAATAGCTTAGAGGGCAGGAGGGGTGGGGGAGGGGGACATGCTGGCATTTGTCAATTTGATGGGACTAATTGCTCTCAGGTGCAATCGATTAAATTAATTAATATAACACAATAGACTCATTGCCCCATCTGGCTGACAAAGTAGCCCTAGGATAATTGACGTAAATGTCAATTAATTAGTTAATATAATACCATTGACATGTGACATTCACAAACACCTTGACTAAAATGAAGTAAATTTTCAACCATAACTTGTTCAAAAACATTCTCCAAAATCTTCGCTTTTAATGCATATAACTAACCCCCCCCCCCCTCCAAGGTAAAACAAGTACTCTTCATTCAAACACGGAATTTTCATCAGCATAAATCACGATATCTTGGTGGAAGGAAATATTTTATTTCAGTGTGAATTTTTTTGAGTGATTATAAAGATATGAAATAATTGATTTCCTTCCAAGGAAGAGGAAAAGATTTTGGGTAGATGCCATCCATATTCTTTGGAATATTTTATCGGAAATAAAAAAGAAAAAAATAGGGCAATTTTCGCCGATTTCGGTTAAACCTATTTTTCGTTTCGAATTATTTCTCCTCCCTTTGAGGTCTTCGGGCATGGTCCACTTATCGGATGAAACGCGCGCATTTTATCAAAAAAAGCTGAAATATAAAAGAATGAAAGGCATTATAGAAATAGAATTCCTCAACTAAACACCTGAATCTAAAGCTAATCTACATTTCACCTTTTAACGCTGGAATGGTCACTGCTTTTGAAGTCGATCCGACCGATAGGGATGTCTTAAAACAACGATTTTGTGTGAATGACTCACCCTTCTATTTTAAGTGGCTTATCGATACCCTTAATTATTTAACCCCCACCCCCTTCTCAATTGTGGCCCATGTCTCACTAAATACTCACTCAATGCCCTCTCTTCATACCTGTCTTGTAGTGGATCTGAGTTTGAGTAGTTTTAAAGGGCACTATTCAGTTTTCCCCAGCTCTTTCTATGAAGGTCAATAAAGAACCACCCATATATATTTGACATCCGGGCTTGATATCATTAGCACCTCATTATCAGCAGTGATTTCATTTTCAGTTTTAGCTATAGACATCTCAATCTATTTCTATTTCCTCTATTGACTTTCTATTTCAAGTATTTAAAGCGTATACCTCAGCAGAACCATAAGCTGAACATGCCACTATTCCAATAGTCTATAATGCCAATCAGTAAGTAATTTTTCTCAAAGCCCATGTGGAGAATTACTATATGGTCGTTACCAACTTCAACGATCTTTATGTGAAAATGAGGAGTTGAAAGAGATTGTCCACTGGAATGCTTGCACTTATTTGTCATAGTTCATTTAAATTCAAAAGGCAGAAATCGACATTTCTAGTTAAGAAAAGAAGCATTTGCTGGGTGGAATGCGGCTTTTCAATCACGCAATCAATAATAGTTAAACATATTTTTTAATTACTTATTCGTCTCGATAATTTTCAGAAAACGTTCCCAGAGAAGTGGTTGATTTATTGCGGTTATGTATTAAAATAACCGGAAACACATTTTAGTTTTTTAATAATTATAAGGAATTTGATAAGCGAATTCTATCAGTTGTAAGTTTCGATTTTGAGATCACCGAACAATCTAAAGTACAGCCTTAAGTGAAGAAAATATCTCAATTCAAGAGGACGATTTGATGATTTCTAATGTAGAAATAATTAATAGAGCATTTTGTTTTAAAGCACTGCTTAATGGAATTATAATATTAGATTTCCTTGCCAGTGAACGAGCGGTTAAATTCAGCATCAATGATATGAGTTTGACGGAGGAGTGGAGAATCTGTCAATATTGTGTTTACTAGGAGAAGGAACGAGGAGAGTGTAGAATTGTGAGATTTTGTCCATGAACAGTAGAGATGACCTTGGGCTACAGTTGTGACTAGTGCTTTGGGATGTTCTCAGTTAGAAATATTTGGTAACGCTGATTTTACATGGAGCTTTGTTTAATGAGCATAACAGGCAAATTTATGAAATGCGACTTAGTATTCAGATCCATATGATATTTCCTACTTCATGGAAAATAATTTTATTAAAGAATTATTTTGCTTGCATTTTATGAAAGTTTTATCAAAATATCTGGACATAAATTATGCAATAGAATAAATGGATATCCTGTCTTCCAGTTCAAAATTCGGTAATACTTGGAAATTATAATGAATGTTCAATAAAGTTAACAGTTACACAGCTCACATATCTATTATTGCTGCATGCTATTTAAAGAGAAAAAAAATTCAATCACCATGGCTACTAACATGGATAGGAACTCAACGAACAGTCATCGGGTTAGATATGGTCATATGAAAAGAAGCGGCGTCAACAAATTCTACAGATTACAATCTTCAAAGTAAGGGGGGTGGTGCACCCTGGGCAACGCATTCTCATACGCAAAAAGTCTATAAATCGGCAGTTGACTTCTGACTTCTAACTACCATCACCCCACTGTATGCCACATTTGACTACTTTCACAGTACTCACCTCACCTTTTTTCTACCTTTTTGTCTGTCTCTTTTACGTCTTTGAAACCTCTTCTATTCCCCCTCTCCACGTGTTGTGATTTTGATGTTCCTCTCCCTCTGTGAAGTCTGAAGTCAGCTAAAGGGTTAATGATAACTATCAAAACGCCTGCCATTAGATATAAATAAATAAATCTTCAAAGTTGGCGTGGGGGGGAGGTTCTTAAAGCGATTGATACCATTGCCAAATTAGGTTCCAAAAAAACTCTTCTCTTGACCAACTCCTTTTCCTAATTTAGAAGGAAATAACATTTTAACTTTGTCTTCTAATTTTCTACTCTTTCATTAGTTTCCTCAATATGATGGCAATTTTGCCTGAACGGACTAATTATTTGGACACGCTTATAAGGCATCTGCATCTGCATCCACCCTCTCTTCTCTGGTGGAGGAATATTTTCGGCCGGTTTTAGTCAGCTCGAGCACATCTGAGAATTTTAATGCCCTGAGACCACCTGTCAAGAACAAGAAGGCAGGCGTATTTCCTTTGTGTCCTCTGCTGGAATATTAGAGGCGGGAAAAGGGGAATTTATCGGAAAATTTTGCGAAGAGAGCATCAGCCTTAATTAATTTAAAAGATTTCTTCATATAGGAGTCTCCTCAATCCCCTCAAAACAAAAAAGGACTAACTTTTAGATTAACAATCAATACTACCCTTGAAAAAATTATTTATTTACATCAAATGGCAGGCTTTATGATAGTTATCATAAGCCCTTTAGTCGGCTTTTAATTCCACAGGGGTGAGGAACATCAAAGACACAAAAGGTCGATAGGGGGTGGGCAGAAGATTGACAGACAGACACAAAGGTCAAGAAAAAGGCTAGGTAAGATGAGTACTGTGAAAGTAGTTAAATATGAGATACGGTTGGGTCATGGAAGTTTGAAGTCAGAAGTCAACTGCCGGTTAATAGATGTTTTACCTTATGAGTATATGTTGCCCAGAATTCAGTAAGTCGAGGTAAGTCTATTGCTCACCCCACCCTTGAAAGTATTTCGTCTAGAATTTGTTATAATGCCTTGCATCTATTTTTGGTATTGATTTTGTATTTTATTAGAATAAAGTGAATAGTTTACATAAGTGAAGCCTAGTTTGCGCACTTTATCGCTATTTTCGCAACTCTACACGTCTGATATGGAAGTAATCGATTATCAAACGATACGTGCTTTTTATCACTGCTCAATTAATTACGGACTCATGTATTATTAAATGATTCTTGTGCTTTCACTCGGTTGCGCATCAAAGTTTATCCACTTTATCAATCTTCTTGGGTATGATACATTCCACGGCATAAAGTTATTTATCGATTTTCAACCGCTGATTAACAACTGATTATTGGCCTCTTCCCTGCTACTGTGACATATTTTCAGTTTTTTTTAGTGATTCTGCCCTTCTTATTCTTGTCTTGTGGTAGTGAAAGTCGGGAGAAATAATGACGGATCAAGCTACCATGTTCTCCGTCAATCCAGAGCCCCTCCTTCAAGGATGCTATTTTGAAGACATTATACTACTTCTATCCTTCCACTTAGTCAGTTTGAACCAAGACGTTTATAATCGGAGCCTCTTTACAAAGGTCACTTATTGGTACCAAGGCTATCCATTTAGTAATAAAATGAATATACAGGAATATTAAAATTTTCGCCTTAGACACAACATATCGGCTTTCGTTACTGTTTTAATATGAATTAATAGTGATTAACTTCTGTGAGTGAAGTCATGTAGGTATGAATAGGACTCAATTAAAATCAAAAGACTCCAACTGAAGTGAGATGAATTGATAATCTAAACTTTTCATTTAGTTTACTTATATTAATTATTACTAACACAATCCTTGGGAATATTAGCATTGTGGTAAAAAGGCATGATGTTAGCGTTCATAATCTTACTCCTATGCCGGAAAGAAAACGCCCCTTCTACATTCATATTTCTGGACATGTGGAAACTATGGGAAAATATGTGCTATTCGACATATTTTGACCGCAATGTTAGACATTCATTTGGCAAAATAAGCTACCGAGATTTCCATTCTCTTCCTCTATCTCTCTCTCTCTCCTAGCAACACAATATGCAGCTTACTATACCATCACGACTAACTTAATCAGTGAACAGAACCGTACTTTAAACAACCCCATTGAACTAGCCAACTGTGGTAGGTGAGTATCACACACGTTAAGGGCTTCGGCTTCACATTGAAAGCTTTTTTGCAACATAATTAGTTATGAAAGAGGTAGCTATTTGAGCCGATTACTCCAAATCTGTGGAATATCAACGATGTCGAAAGGTATAACTCTGACCATGAAGAGAAGTCTGAAAAAATAATATAAAAAGGATTAAATTTTACCTCAAATTAATAGATATTAACTTGAAGTATATATAAGTCGGAATCCGATTCTGTTTGCCTATTTGACCACGGCATTCTCATTCCCACGGGTAAATTTAGAGGGTTGGCTCACTACAAACTGAGTCGATAGAAAACCGTTTCAATGGAGAAAAGCACGCAGTGGAATAAGGGTCTTCTTGGTAAAGAACTAACATCTATTCCAGCTCAATACAATTCAACTTAAATGGTTACTAAGGCGTCCAAGCACCTTCTCATCTCTAAATTATCCATTGATCAAAATAAGACCCTTGTATGGAAGCATTTTAAAATTATTTACTTATTTATTTCAAATGGCAGGCGTTTTGATAACTATCATTAGCCATTTAGCTGACTTCGGGCTTCAAAGAGGGAAGGTTCATCAAAGTAGCAGAAAGTCGAGGGGTGGGGAACAGAAGAGCGATTCACAGATGTAAAAGAGATAGACAGACACAAAGGTAGAGAAAAAGTAAAGGTGAGTACTGTGGAAGGGATCGAATATGACTTGCGGTAGGCCATGAGAGTTTGAAGTCAGGAGTCAACTGTCAGTTAATAGACTTTTTTGCCGTATGGGTATACGTTGCCCAGGGTGCACCACGTGGAGGTAAGTCTATCGCACACCCCGCATTTTAAAATAACAAGTCGCAGAAACAGTA
>UZAE01002030.1:0-10557 GCA_900617975.1 Rodentolepis nana
CCTCACCTTTTTCACTCTACCTTTGTGTCTGTCTCTTTTATATCTTTAAATCACTCTTCTGTTTACCCCTCTCAACTTTTGTCACTTGGATGTTCCTTCTCCTCTCTGTGAAGCCCCGAAGTCAGCTCCATGGCTGATGACAACTATCAAAACGCCTACCATTTAATATAAATAAATAAATTTATTGGGTTCAGGTTGAATACTGCTTACTTAATGATCATCCATGGCGTCCGGCCCCTTCTGGAGTAGAGGGGGGGGGAGAATGCCTTAAATATTATGACAACAAAATTTTATTCTTACATATAAAATTTTCATCTGGTCGCATACTTACATCAAACGTTTGGTAAGGCATTTAAAAAGAAATTATGACTAAAATGAAAACAAATCATGCTAGTGTTTAATGCAAATAAAATGTCATTCATTATTAATAATATAATAGGAATATTTTTGCAAAGAATAAAGCAAACGATATTCAAATCCATTTGATTAGCACCCAAAATTATTTTATATTTAATGTTTTACATTTTAATTCATATTCGTTCCAATTATAAGCAATTTAGTGTTCGCATAACATTCTCAAATCGTTTTTTTTCACCAGGTTTCAAATTGTTTTCGAGAGATTTATGATTTCTTCCGATTCGCTCCAAATCGGTTATTTTTGCTAGAAAAGTACATTAATGAATCATTCTAAAAATGTCTGCTTTTATTTATTACTGTAAATAAATTTCGTCTTATTTGTTGTGAAACGAGAATGACAAATATTTATCTTTTATTTTAAAAATGATTGGATTCTACATTGATTTTGAGTAAATAAAGGATATTGCCAAATAACTTACTCCCCAGTTGCTTAGGGATTAGGCAATTCATTTGATTATTGTTGTTAAAATAAGGCGTGCTCTAACATTGTTACGTTGCAAAAAACGAATATAAATTACCGTGTGTTAAAAATAAACATGAAAAAGGCAATGCATAAGCGTCTCAAGCTTTTAATTTTACTTTTAAATGAATTCGTCAAGCGCTCTAATTTCCGCCATAAGGATTTTGATGAGAATCACAATCGAATGTCTTCTGTGTGTGTCTTCGAAAGAACCTCAAAAAGCCCCAAGCTTTGAGCCGTTCTTGGAAGAAGTTCTGGGTGCAATTATTACCCAGTCGAGTAGTCATTGATTTATTTATTTGCAAATGCGTAGTTAATAAAGGAATTAACTTAAGAGCCATCGTGCGAGCTGAAAATCTTCTGCATGACGTTTGAGTAGTTAAATAATTTTACATGGTCAAAGTACTGCTGATTTTGTAATGCTCAATGATGTAGCCACAAAGTATTTTATCAAGTCTGAAGCTGACGCAGTTAATATTTAGATATTCCACCCATCCAACACGAATCCACGATCAAATAGAATTTTTCATAGGTTGGAAAGGGAAGTTAAAACTAAGTAAGGCTTAAAATCAAATGCTCATTTTATAAATTCAGTGAATGCCGAATCGGCTCAATAAGCGAATGCCTTTTTTTAATAAAAAGTTAGAATATATTAAGCCCATAGATAATGGTAGTATTATTTGTATTTCTTAGATGAGGTCGCAACTATTCGTCGGATCCATTTGATCCGCATGCATTTCGACTCCGAAATTCCACTTAACTGGTTAAACATTTATTTATTTATTTCAAATGGCAGGCTTTATGATATTTATCATTAGCCCTTAATCTTTGACTTCAGCTTCCCCCAAGAAGGGGGGGGGGTACATTTATAACAGTAAATTAATAGCACCTTAGCACCGAGTTTAAGTTTTTATATTATTCGATAAACTAAATTTATTGTCAAACATAGATAATAAAGAAGAATTTCATCTAAATTCATATTAATAGAAATGTCATCTTTATTTTCTCCTTTAATAACAAGTTGCCTTAAAACAGGAACCATCAGCCTAACATTTTAAAATACAATTCACTTCATAAGTAAATGGGGGGGGGGAGTAGGGAGGTTTACCCACTTAGTGCAGACTTACCGCTTTATTTCTGCGCCATTTGAGGATAAAATACTGGTCCAAAGAATTAGGGGTCACTGGTTCAATGACTATCAGTGTCCAATCTGATAGGCTGAATAACAGATATCAGTAGTTAATCTCGGGCACTAAAGAAGCCTGAAAAAAATTCGATTTTTTCCCTTAAGTTGCCTTATTGATGCTATCAGCTCATCTCAAATTAAATTTACAAAGGCTTTACTAAATTCGAACAGTTTTTTTATCTTCATGTAACCTAGATCCTAATTGTGGAAAACCTTACCATGAAAGGTCAAAGAATTTGTAGTCAACATTTGCAAAAGTCGGTGCAATTGCTATTAGTTATCTGAAAATCATTTATAGGGTAGCAATTTCCATATCTTAATTTCGGAAAAGCACTCATCATTTTTGTAAGCTTTCGCCTATTTTTTGGTAACGCAAGCGTTTAAAGCAATTCATCCTATTTATTCTACAAAAAAAATTGATTGATCATTTTTCCATTAAATTGACTTACCGCTTGGGATTCTTCCTATGACACTTTAGAACTTTACAATTTGAATAGTTGAAGCTTCAAAGAGATCTAAAGACAAGCAAGATCTGTTGCAAAAGATTGCCAAGACATTCTATATATTCTATTGCTTCTGGCTAAGGTTTTCCATCCCCAGAGGCAGTATTTTGCGGTATGAAACTTTGTTAATCGTTTTTTTGCAACCATGCTGTTTGCTATTCTCCTGTTGACGTAACTGCACTTGTTTATAAATTTTATCTCGATAACTTTGGTAAAATTACATTCCATGTTAACAAACATACACGTGCTTCTAGAGGGCACACACCAAATGACAAAGAAAGTGCAACGTTATTGGAGGAAAAATTATTTCCTAGTACTAATTTTTCCATTACTATGCATTTCTAAAAAAACATGTAGCATAGAAGCGAACTAATTTCTGAAACTTGGAATGATATTCTGATTGTCTTGAATTAATAAGTAAACAGGGGTCTCGCCGTTACAAAGTGAAGTTAGGAAGAACAATTCAAAGTGGAGTTTGAACCGTGCTTTTAACTCTCACTTGCCATATTCGTGGTTATGTCAGTCATTTGCTCTCTCAATCCCTGACAAACATTTTTCATATATTTATGAATTTAATTTTAAGTTGATAATTATTTTTCAAATACCAATTTGAAATTCAAATGAGGTGATACTTTAGGCATCTTGGGGCTACCCATGGAAATATTTTTAATTCAAATTCCTTTATAATTTTTTTACCGTTCTTTCAGCTAATTTCCATTGATTTTGCCAGGTCAAAACAAAAAAAATATATTTTGAAAGAATTAGATTGATTGATTGAACTACCAAGTGTTGTGTTCTGCTAGGGGCAGGAAAAATTATTAGTTCCTTAAGAGTGGACTACCAACCTACTTTATATTAATTTCTACAATTTTTTAGATTATTTTGAATAAGACCTTACCTAAAATGCTTTCTTTTGCTAATAAATAGTTTTTACCCAAACGCAATTATGTTTTAAACGTTCAATGACATTCTATTGGGCTTCTGAGTAGACAACGGCTAATGCCAAACCAAATTAACGCTAGTATGTTTGATAGGACACGTAACTTTGCAAATTTGACATGTTAAAAAATATATACTAACTGTTCACCTCACGGCTACTGTGGCCACTACTAAAGAAAGAGGTAAGAATAGCTAAATTATGAAAATTACTTTTGCCTAAAATCAGTAAAGCCGTTTGCACAAAACGCTTTCATGGCTTGAGAGCTTGAGACTACTTACTTACACCAAAGCTCAACTTTGAAGCCTATATGGATTTTCAGAATCCAAATTGTGTGCGCGTATATGCGCCTGTTAATTTGTATTTCATAAACCAATCAACATTTGTCACATTGAAGGCTGGAGCGCTGGTGTTAAGAGCCACTTTGAGTTTGGAATGCAGGTTGTAGAATTCACTTCGCATTTCGAGACTTGACAGCCATAGTTCATCCCCAACCTCGCCGATTAACTTCATATCCAAATACCAGATATATTTAAAATAGCATATTTTTCATTTGTTACGCTTAATAAATTAAATCGCAATCATTGAAACCGCTAAATAAATTTTAGTTCTCAGCAGTTTTCCTGCTCATTTTATAGCATTTGAGCAATAGAGAAGTCCTATCAAAAGTTATTTAAAAAAGGTAAATTTTAAATGATAAGTTTAGTTAATTTTGCCAAGAAGATTCTAGCTTTTTTTCTATTTTGCTGATTTTTTAAGGGGATGTTGAGGGACAAAATAACTTGTTGACATATTTTTAGAGCCCATGATTATATCGACTTACATTAGCACGATCTCGCAATCAATAGATGAATTAATTATGCTAAAAATTGTGTGCTTAAAACTAATACAGTATTAAGTGAAAATGCGAGATTGATTAATATTTATCTATTTTATTTATATAAACTCAGTCACAACGTAGTGGACACTTTATTCTGAGTCAAGTTATGAAACGAGAAATGTTTACATGAATTTGACAAATGTCTAATTAATGGACCCAAAAGTTGGGTGAAACAGCTTTGAACAACTCTATTAAATTAAAATTTTCCGTCTAAATTTAGTTGTCAATGTAGCGCCATTTCCCAGTAAAGTACATTTTATAAAGCTTTAATAGTAAAGTGGCTGAATTCAAATGCATTCATCCATCTTGAAATGTAACATGCCAATTTAGTACTAAATTTTTGCCATAAATTTAATAAAATAGTACAGACAAAGCAGAGCCTATAAAGGAAATTTTATGAAACAAATATCTCTGAAGAAATAAAAGCTATGTAAATAACAACAAGACAGTGAATATGCGTTTGGCTAGATTTTGTGTTGCAATATCATCGCTTGCATAGTCTTTTACATTAAAATGCGTTAATATTTAAATTAAGGATAGACTTACCTTTACGTGGTACACTCTGGGCAACGTATACTCATACAGCAAAAAAGTCTATTAACTGGCAGTTAACTTCTGACTTCGTGTGTCATATTCGACTACTTCCACAGTACTCATCTTGCCTTTACTCTGCCTTTGTGCCCATCAGTCTTCTACACATCTGTGAATCATTATTCTGTCCCCCCCTCTCGACTTTTTGCCATTTTAATGTTCCTTCTCCTCTGTGTGTAGCTCGAAGTCAGCTAAAGGGCTAGTGAAGACTATCAAAACGCCTGCCATTTGAAATGAATAAATAAATATTTGAATTAAATGAGCCTTAATCCCATCAAATGTTTTATTCCCAGTAACTATTTATTCATCAAATTTGATGAGTTCAAATTTCAGTAAACTCAAAAAAAATTCATTTATTTTGCAAAGATTAATCTGACATTGATGTGCAATTCGCTTTTTTTTTCTTTATTGTAACGTCCTTTGATTAGTTGACACAGAAGGTTAAATCGACTTTATCTCACAGCCAACATTTTTGTCATTTTAAACAAAATTTTTATCAAGTTGTGACTAATCGAAGTAGCTTATCTAATATGCTGTTTTAAATAAATGGTAGGTAAAGATAAGAAATAGTCTGATCACCCATTTCCTTATCGAAATTAAATATACAAAACATGAAATAATGCAATTTTAATTATAATATATTTTTACATTATTAGCTTAAATGAGAAGGAGGGAAGACTAGAAGGGGAATAGTAACAAGTTTTTTTCAAGAATATATTTTGACGAAAACTAGCTCATTCACTCTTAGTTAACACAGCTCTCTCACCAACAAAACATTTTAAACGTTTGGGTTTCTCCTTTTAGCTGTATTAGGGCTTCAGGATTCAAAATCATGTAAGCTAATTTTCAAGTAGAAAGACCAACTGGAATGCTTGAAATCTCGATCCATATACCTCAAAAAAGTCATCACAGCGATCCCGAAAAATAGATATAAAATTTTGAAATTCTGAATGTGAGTTGCGAACTTAGTAACTACCCGAATCGAAAAGCAAGCATGGAATGATTCTGCGTCTCCCAAAAATCGTCTTTCCGGGTTCCAATTGATCATCTCCTCATTATCTTCTATTTGACTCTCTGTTAATCAATGTCCGTTGCTTTATGCAATTTAACTTTGCAGAATCATTTTTTATAATCCTCTGCCTAATAAAATGACTGGATAATAAAATCGGGAGACGTTAGGAAAAATGCAAAATTTTAGCGAATTTTCTAAAGTTAATGCAATATGCCAGTGGAAATACGGAAGGAAAATATTTTCAAATGCGTTTGTCTTGATCTAATAAAACGAGTTTGGCATGGTAGGCTATTCTATAAATAAGATTGTTCTGGGTTATCATATTAACTATGCCGTATTCGCTTTTTTTCCTACAAAGAAATATTTCGTCATCAATTCAATATGCATTCGAAAACGTGAATGAGGAGAAAGATCATTTCTGATCTGGTGAAATATTCTTTCGGTGAAGTCGAATGATTAACGCATCTTAGGAACATTTCTTTGACAAATATGAACTACAACAATCATATTTGCTTTAGAAATTAAAAAATGGCAGTGTTAGTAGAGTTGTCACTTTCAATGTTTTGAAAAAAATATTAAGTAGATTATCAATTTAAAAGTCAATTCTAAGTGTATTTTGGGTATGCTTGAGGGAAATTCAAGGGTCGATTCTTGTTCTTTATCAATGATTATTGATTTTAAAACTTATCTGTGATGAATGCTTAAAGTCATCAGTGAATGACTACCGGCTGTTTTCATTAGATAAACAGGGAGCAAAGTCTTATTATATTTTCATTATTATGTAAATTAATTAATTTTTTTAATAAAATGATCACCATTTTAAATAGAAGTCCTTCTCTTCTTATTCTTCCTGATATCTGAGTGGTTTCAGGTACATGCAAATGGTCCCAAAAGAGATAGATTGAAAAGTTAGTAAAATTGTTAAATACTATCTTAAATCTGCTTAGCAATAACATTAATGGATCCGTTATGCAAATGATAAAAATTTCTTGTCATAACATTCAAGGCCAAAACAGGAAAAATTTTATTATATATGGCATGTGTTTCTCATGGTTGAACTCAGATTTGGCTATATTGGCCGAAAATCACTCTTTAATTTGATAAGATTTAAGCTGCATTCAAATAGGGAAACATGAGGTTTTCGTCTCTCCTCCCATGCGTTTAAAAGCGTTAATTAGAGTAAATTTGCATAAAGGGCAGATTTGCTATCATTCGTAATTATACGCTTTCAACTTTTTAATTTCAAATCTGCTAAACGTAACTCAATTTTATTTTATTTCCTCAAATTGAAAGTAATTAGGGAGGTTGACGTTAATTAACTGTCACACTTAATTATAAATGCAATGTCAATTCCAATGAAATGCACCCTCTGTGCCAAAGTACGCAAATTTGTTAGTTAAATTTGAATTCTTGTTATAAAACAACCCCAAATAACCTTAAGTAATGCACTCAAAATATTGCGCTTCTTGTGTGGAATTTAAAAAAACGGGGTATATTTTAATTACCACGCAGACCACTATTAAAACCAATTTTCTCCTTTCACCATTTACTGTACAATTTGAAAATCAGTCATAATGGCGTGACGAAACATTACTTTCAATCAATTTCAAAATGTCGATGACATCACCACACCCATAAACAAAAATATGCTGAGTTTTGAAAAATGAGCTTTGCAAAGTGAGTTTAAGCCTTTTGAGAAATTGCTCTGCTCAATGTCAGCGGAAATCGAATAAAGCCTACCTCTTATAACTTCAACTTTAATGCCAATTAGCTCCACATCTTTCTCACCTTTATCTAAACTGAATTCCTCTTCTCCCTAATCAAATATTAGAAGTTATAAATAGGCAAAAGCCCTTCACTTTATCTGTAAGTTAAATTGTGTTGGTTTGCTCTTAAATTGCACAAAAAAATCGATACACCGCTCATCAAACAGGAGGAGTGTTTAATCACATGGGTAAAATGAAGTTAAAAAACCTCTTACTGTGAATCACAATGCTGTCAGTTAGCCAAGACGAGGGCTGAGAAGCACTCGCATAAATTGGATTTGAAGCTACTTGCTTATTTCCATCAGCTGGTATGTATTAGTTAATTTTGGAACAAAAATCTCTGCTTTGGTAGCTTTGAAAGTTAATATTGAATGGGAAATTGCAAATGCATTTTTCTCACTTTCCTGATATTCTTTTCGATTCAAAAATGATTCTGTTGAGTGTCATATTAATCATGATATTATTTTTCCGCTTTCCTCTTGATAACTCTTGCTATTAAACGGACACTATTGTAAAATATGCTTTTTTACCATATTATCACAATAAATAATAATATACTAGCTCATTTTGAAGAAATTAAAGAGGTTCCTAACCAGATACACAATATTATTCAATTTGGAAACTCAAAACCTTATGGAAATTTAATTTTAAGTTGCAATGTCAATGTCTACATTTTCCGATTTTGCTTTTTAAATGCATCGAGAATTCTTCTTGCTAAACTTCCTCCACAATCGAATTCTTTATGTGTAAGAAGCATTTAAAAAAGGTGCTTCAACCTTTTTGAACGCGAGGCATTTTCTGTCACCTATTTAAAGTTGTTGTGCATTTATGGAAATGAAATTGTTTATAAAAATTTTTATTTGTAGATTGCCATGTGCAAATTATTAATTAATAGCTAATTTTCCAATTAAGTATAAAATTCTTTCAAACCGATGAATAAGAAATTAAGTCGCGAATATTGAGGGAGTATTGGCTTTAATTTTTAAAATGAGATCTATGCCTTTCTTGTAAAAAAAACATCTATGACTTTTATAAATTAAAACACGGTTAAACGTGATGTAACCAGTATATGGTTTGAATGTTCGTATGGAGCAGTTCATTAAATGATTTTTTTATTTTTACAGTTAAGCAAACTCTATGCAATCGTCGCTTTATTCACCTCTCCCTAAATAATCAAATTATTTGCAGAATATCGATTTTTGATTTCTCTTCCCACTGATGGTGATTCAGCTTTGATCGCTTAATCTCACGTGAACTGATTTTGAGGAACGTGGTGCAAACTATCAACTCTTTTTGATCTCTTTACCACATTCCATAGTTTTCAAATTTTGGCTGCTGCTCTGATATATATTTATTTATTTATTCAAATGGCATGCGCTTTAATGGCTATCATTAATCATTTAGCTGACTTCGGGCTTCACAGAGGGAAGGTTCATCAAAGTAGCAGAAAGTCTAGGGGCGGGGAACAGAAGAGCGATTCACAGATGTAAAAGAGGCAGACAGGCACAAAGGTAGGGAAAAAGGTAAGATGAGTACTGTGAAAGGGGTCGAATATGACATATAGTGGGGTGATGGTAGTTTCTTACCCCTGATATATATATATATATATATTCTTCCCAAATTTAGTCCCCAATTTCTTGGTCTTTAATGTCGACAAGCCTCCTCACTTTCGTGATCTCTATTCCTTAACCTCGAAGCTCCTCTGTTTTTAGCACAAAATACACGCGCACTTGTATAAAGCGCTAACATACGTTAATTAATGACTACAAATAACGTCATGACAGTTTAACCTTTAATTATCACTGTCAGTGCATCAAGTTCACTGAGGTGTAAAAGCAAATAAATGCAATTTCCCTAAAATCCCCACTATTCAATGAGGATGAGATGGAAATTCAGCAATGCTTCAATTTTAATGATTTTATTTACGCGATCATTATAAAACTGTGGTGATTCTTAGTTAATGCGATTATACAAGAGCATTCATATATATCCAGTTATTTACCACTTAATTAGTGACTTCGCCTATTTTTTTCCAACGCAAACCACAAACCCAACTGGCAGGGATCATAAACTCAAAATGATTTATGTTTGGCTATAAAACTTGTCGAGTTACACTCACGCACACACACACACACATAGTTATCGGGCCTGTGACATTATTCAGAATTTATTGATAGCTACAATGCAACAACAATACTCTCATTCTAATCTTGCTTGTTTGCGTGATTGCTGGTGGCAATGCACAAAACTTCCAGCCTGAAACATACGCATAAACTTAATCTGAAATTTGGAAATTGAAATTATGTTTATTTTTTCCCAAAATGGTCGGAAAATAAGTACATCAAAGTTAGCCCTTGGTAAGTTACTAATTTGTCTTATATTTCAATTTATGTGAAGCCTGAAATATAGCGAAGCTCAATTATAAAACCGCACATTTGTACGTCGGCTGGAAGGGAATGTAACTCGTCAGAATATTTTCATTGTGAGAAACCTCAATTCAATCAGACCTTTCATTAACTAAATTTAATCAGTAAAGTTTAATAGTCAACTATTATGAAGTTTAACAATGAGAATCAACTCTGTGACATCTAAATTCGTCGATTGGCACGCGACTGCTATACAGCTGGCGTATTATCAGCCATTTCTTCAATTTTTAGTTACTAAATGCAGAGAATTCTTAATTTTGGAAATCTATATATAGTAGTCACCATTCGAAATGGGAATGTAGCACGTACCAGCCAATAATATTCAATACCCGGGGTGTACGATAGACTTACCTCCACGTGGTGCTCCATGGGCAACGTA
>UZAE01002031.1:0-10556 GCA_900617975.1 Rodentolepis nana
GGGGGGGGAGGGGATGGAACTGTGTCATATCAACAATAAATCGAGATCCGTGTAAGTGGCTTAATCTTCATGCAGACACGTGATAGTTTTACTTGAGTGCTTGAGGTCACATCACAGGATCAAGCCCTCTAAGTGGCTTCCTAGGCCTGATTGGCAATAGCCGGGATTTAAAATTAAATTCACCAATAATTCATTTATTGTTACCACCAATATTAATTGAGGGGATCCTTTTCATTTGGATGTTATAGATATGTGCTTTTTTAATCGAAATGGTTTAATTCAAGTTACTTATTTAGTAAAATTGTGCAGATGTTACACTATAACTCCTTCCACTTTTTACCTTCATGAAATTTCGGAAGTTTTATTTTTTGTTGCTATGTTGATTTCCAAAAATTTCGAGATTTATTGGACTAGTGTTTCCATGAATGAAGATCGGCTGTGAATATCGTTCGACGCCATAAGAAATCACGCATTCCAGATCCCATTCCCCCCTCCATTTAATGCCAATTTTTCAACTTAACTGAGATTATTTAGCATTTCTCTCCACTGATGCATATTTTGTTTCATTTTTGTTTACTTTTCGAAGTGATTTCTGAGAAATTCATGCATATGTCGTTTCTTCAATTGAAGGTTAATAATTTTTTTGCGTTCTTAAAAACTGTGTGTTAGTTTAACGTCTCTTTTAATTAATTCACTGAACTTTCAACTCTAGAGGAGAGGCGACTTGTTATATCAGTTGGAGTCATTTCCAGCAGTTTTGTCAGCCTTCCCCTTCAACTCTTTTTGTAATTTAATCCTGCATATAAAACTGAACGCACACAATTGGCATGAAGATCGATTGCGTGCTTTGTGTAACTTATCGCAATTCAGGCTAATGTGTATTGGTATCTGAATGCGAAAATCGATTATAATTTCAACAACCGATAGAAAAGTGGTTAAAAATGGGCGCATTTACTGAATTCAGTGAATCACAAGTCTTTGTTCGAATGCTCACAAGGGTTATCCTTCATCGGGCAACACTTGGGCGTCCTTGAATTTCATATTTTTTGCAACTCCACCCAAAATTGCACTGAAATTTAACTGAGTGTCAGCTGTTCAACACGGGATCTTTTACCTAATTACGTTACATCATGGTTTACTTTTAAAGCCAGTGGCGTTTTTTACAATTACTTTTTCTTGTGTTAATTCACTTCCTATTTGCCACATTTAATAATCCTGTTTACTCAAGGAAATTGATCTCTCGTCTATTTGATGACGTGTCGTAACGGGCTTGTTGAAGGAAATGGCTTTAAGACTGCCATAACTCCTTTCCTGAGTACTACGTTTGGTCTTATAAATAAGTGATTGGTTATGCAACGATGAAAATCCAATCTTTGATCTCCGTTAATAGACTGGTGCTAGAAAGTCTCTTATTTAGCCATCTCTTTATAGATCAGTTAATATCTCAATTTAGTCATAGGTATGAAAGTCTTTAATTACCATTTTTTAAGTCTTATCCTTAAAAATGGAATTCTTGCTGAGTTTAAGTATCACTTTTCGAAAACTTTCCCTTTTTCATTCGCTGGTTTGAGTTCCATAGCAGTTTGCATTTCTAATATAGCATTCTAAAGGTCATCAATTTTCCCTTCATTGCATAGAGTAATTTTAATCGTAAAATTAAAAATCGACATGGGGACAGTGTAGAAAAGGATTTTCGTTGTTGATATCTTTTCAATGCCTTAGCTGATCCCATAGGAACTCTCTACAAGGCCGCATTGCCATTTGAGTTGAAGATATTGCTAATCACATTATTATTATCTTCATTTCTTAATTTAACTTCCAACCCCGATGATTTAATTAGATCAAGGCCCTTTGATTGCGAAGACGTTGTTATTGCATTGAATAAAACAAGGTATTTGTATCTAAGTTCAATTTAATCTCTTCAACACTTCAATTTCATTTCTTTTGTCATGGGTATGCACTGTCTACTTATGAAAACTAGGAGGGTATACGTATTGGTTAAAAGCCTCACTTTTTGCTGAGATTAAACTTGAACAAATTGTCATTGCCCACGTAAGCCATCTGAGGCCAAGGCATGTATAATGCATTGGAAGCTTCATTGGCTCGCTTTCCTCTACTATCTGCAGGCCACTGCAAGTGATGTAATAACAAATTGTTTATGATTGCCGCTCATTAATGATCGCGCTGTCTACTACACGCGCATTTCTTAAGAGCAGTAAAGTGCGTCCGTGTTTGTCCACTAGTCCTCTCTCCCTCCATCCCTCCCTCCCTCTCTCCTTAAGTAGGGTACCTAAGAGATTTGCCTAGTTCTGGACACACACACTCTATCGATGTCTTTATTTGCACTATAAATGAAAACCCAATCCCTACGCAATCTGCTTACTTATGAGATTAGTGATTCAATGAGGGGATCTAAATAGCAACCATCTGTCGCGCGGAGGTCACAAAATTGCGTCCACATTTCTCCCTGCCTCCTTTTGAGTGGAGTATGCGCGCTCATTCCTTAGTACTTTTAAGCTCGCCTCTGTTGTTGCCTCCTTTCTGTTGACTGCCTGGTTTAACTGCCCCTCTGATGGTGTTTCGGCAGTGAATCGATCACCATCCCGTATACTTCTACACTACTAGTACTACTTATAGTCCTAACTTTGTGCATACTTGAAATGGATTTAAGAAAAATAAATATGCATTTCTCTGAGAGGCGAATACTCAGGTGGATTGTACTTGATCTGAGCTCTAAAATCTCAACATCAGCTGCCTTCTTTTCCCAAACGAACTCCCCGCCCCCTTCTTGCCCTTCCTTTCCAGTGTCTACTAGACAAAGGAGTCAACCAATTGGCGCATCATCTTTCCACTATGACTTTGACATCTATGATAAGTTAAAGCTACAGCTTGGAAAGTTGGCAAATTTCCTTGTGAGCACTATTTTCTCTCCCAAGGTTTATTCCTATTCACAATTTACTATTATTATATGTAAATATATATAATCAATATGCTCTCCCTAATACAAATTTGTTCCAGAATAATAAATTATTTTTATCATTATTATTATTTTGATGGAAGTTGGCTATTCCACACTATTCCACACGAAGTAAACACACACGAGGAAAAAAGTTAAAGGACAACTTATGGGGAAAAAACGTTGTTTTTTTTGAGTTACCATATGTGTGCATGAAAAACTGACAGCTATGACAAGATAATTTTTTTGTGTGTATAGGTTAACAAAATTTTCGCCATTATTAATGTTAAACTCTATTTCTCCCCAAAGTTTTCCAGTTGTCGAGGCATGTGAAATGATGCTCTATGGTGGTCAATGTTTCCCTTTCCTGTTATCATTATTATTATTATTGGCAGCAATAAAAAACATATCAATTTTAATCGTAAGAAGTGACAGCAGTTCTTTTGTCTTGCCCTCCTCTTCTGTCTGGTCCTATTCTATTGCCGCTTCTGTTGCCTTGTAATATAAGAAGACTAGTGATAAAGCCACACCGATTAAAAAGTTGAGTAACAGAAGGAAAAGAGGGCAAATGAACTCGAAATAGTCTCGAAAACTCTAATCCCACCGAAATACGGTGAAAGTCAAATACCGGCTATCATTAACCCCCCCCCCCCCCCCACCCAAAGATTCATCTACAAAAGCGATCCACGAAGTGCGCGTCCAACTCTCCCCCAACCAGGAAAATGGTTTGAAGGAGCAATGACAAACTTCCCTTGGCTCACAGAAGCAATCTGGCAAGGGGGAAGAAGTGCTTTATGATCAATCTTGCTGAAACTCTTGTCTACCATTTCTTCAGGAGTGTCGAAAATACGGCCTCTACGGTAGGAATATAGATGGATACTGTGGTCATCAGCTCAACGTCCTCAAAAACTGCATGTTGATGAATTCCTTCCTGCGATGGCTGTACTCTTTCCAAATATGTGACATAGTTCCAGATTTATTAGACAGATGGAACATTGTTATTGTCTCTTCCCCGATTTCTGCATTTATCATCGAAGGAACTATGAGAACCATCTCTCTCGTCTAGATCCATCAGTCTTTACAGTTGTCATTTTAGGCATCTTCTCTGTCACCTACTTGATGTATTATACCAAAATTGTTTAAGTAACCTCGTGGTTTGACGTCAGTTCTGATAAGGCCCTCTTTCAATGTGCAGGTGTTCCTGGTAATGTTTTCCAGTTTTTACGAAGCAAACCTCCCCTAGCCTAATAGGCAGTTTTAACTTTCGTCGGGAGTACAAATGCTACTGTGCCTACATCTCTACCCACAATGGTCATACAGCATCCTTCCGATTCTTCTAGTGCTAATGTAAATACTTGTACCTTCCCATCATCTTTCCCACTGGCCTTGGCGACGCGAACGAGGACTAACTCGAGTAACCTAGTAACCCCAATTCCATAACCAGTGGCGTATCTGTGCCCCCCCCGTCCTATTTCTACTTTCAACAAGACCGTTATCACTCCTCCCTCTCCAGTTTCTTCCCAACCGTTTGCAAATGCCAAAATGCTTACGTCAACTTGAGTAAGAGTACATGAAACACATCTAATCCCTCAAGAAGTGCAATCTAATACCAACACTAGGAAGCGTAACCTCCGAGGTTTAGTTAAAATTGAGCCAATGTCCTCTATCTCCCCCCCCCCACACACACACAACAAATCTGGGTCTTCATTTCTTCAGTCCCATTTCACGAGATTCCCAGCTCAAGAGCTCTCTTCAGTGGGGCGTTTAGCAAGTGATAGACTGGAAAGACCAAAACGGGGCTTGATAACGATATCCAGTGCTTATTGGCCTGTGCCTTTAGTTTAAGTGGTGCTCAGTCCTCACTGACCGAATCGTCGATTGTCTGGCCACTTTCATTTATATTTGTTCGCTTTTCCTAATGGCCTTATATATAACCATTCGAATTTGGATAAATTTCCTGAATCTAACGGCAGCCTTGGAATTATATCATACTTCGTTAACTTTAAACTAGAAGTTTGCTTTGTCCTCACGATGTTTCTGTTTTTTTTTCTAACGGGCGGATTATTTTGACATTTCCTAGATTGTTATGATAGGTTTAATTTTATTTGAGTTTTCTTCTATTGTTCTATTGTTTTAACGTTGTCGATGTGGTTTTTCGTTGCTATGCTTTATATCAAACTAGTTATGCTATTAGTAAATAGAATCTTTTACTTGCATTTAATATTACTGTGTAAAGGCCAATCGCGTTGAATCCCTTCAACAATCTTGACGATGGTAAAACCTTTTATTACTTGGCCGATAACTATGATAAATTCGATCATTTTTATGATTAAGCCAATCACAACGCTTATAAAAATAATGTTAAAATAAAAATTTGACTTTCAAGCACCATAAATGGAACAACGACTTGTAGACAAATCGGCGCGGAGACACTGTTTGTCACTAGGGTCATGTCATTATTGCTTTCAAAAGCCGATGATTATTTTTGGATTCTTAGTAAAGGGAGGAGTTTTCAAATGCTGCAACTCAAAGATATATTGTTGATTGTGAATTGATTAGTGTAATAACAACATTGGTGCTAATCAACCACTAGGCTTTTAGTGACTCCCCCAACTGTAGCACTAATTTTTTTCACAAACAATATCCACGGCCGTTTCCGGTGTTGCGAATTTTGGGATGAAAGCGTGGACGAAATTTACTGAGTCGGTTTTTTATGCTTTTCAACGTTAATTGCCCATTAAAATGCAAATTCCGATGAGATTGCCATGTTTTTTTAAAGTTTAATACGTCAATACTGGCGTTAGTAAAGTAAATGACTCATTGTTAAGTGGGAATGACTACAAATTGTGAGTTGAAAGCGGGTTATAAAAATGTTAGGCTGATTAAAAAAAGGGTATGGAATATATATAATGTTTGTGCTTTCGTTCGTACCCCCATTATAATGTGGAAAAGGTCATCGAATCCTAATCTCTATTAATATCGATCGATACTTTATTGTTAAAAGACGTTAGTATTTTAAAACTACTGCTTGTTAGATTGTAGAGATGTGTAAATGTAAATGCAAAATGGTTTGGAGACCTCAAGCGAAATGTATTGATCTCGAATTTGAGTAGAGATTTCGAGGGATTCAATGGATTTCAGCGAAATTCATGTTTGTTTTCCTTGAAGCGCATTTGCTGATGAAAAAATCCGAGTTTTAAAGTATAAGCAGACGTGGAAGTTGTAAGAAGGATTTTTTCTGTTTCGGTAGTTTCGTCGAACTATCTAAAGATCAACAGTATAGAAATGTGCATTTGAACGAAATTGTGTAAGCACAAACTGAACCAGATTCTGGATATATTGAAGATGTGGATGAAGGCATCATAATGCCAGGTCACGGAATTCCAACGTCATTACCTCACTTCTTGAGTCCTTTGTGAAACCTCCTATCCGTAGAACAATGAACTGATAAAACCCTTGGTTTGAGTTAAGAAGATAGATCATGCAAACTCGATAAATTGTTATCTTCTTGAGAAGCCAATAACCAAATTCTATTTTAAAGCAAAGTATTCACACTGTGGTTCAACTTGGACTATTAAATTTAAAATATATATCTCACTCTCTCCTATGCAAATGTTGTAATTTTCCTTCCACATTATGCATGCGTTCCGCCCTTCCAATCCCATTTTTATGAGTAAAGCGCGCTTCTCGTATTCTTCATCTTCTCTTCTACTTTGTCTAATCGGTGCCGAATTTGTCTCAAATGGGCGTTGTTCTCACAACTGCTTTGGTCAAGGAGAAAACTGTACATTTTCTCCTCTTATTCTAATCGTGTTCAGTGAACCACATCAAACGCATTTTATACTTTCTCTACGGATTGCGATCAATAAGATTCCAATGATTACTGTGTCTTGTGTTTTGGGTTATTAATCAATGATTCACATTCCATTCGAATCCGTTTGACAAGTTGGTTTAGCAAAGTCATTTCCTAATTCTATTTAAAGCTCAGTTTTATCTTTCAAAGAAGTTACCTTCAACTACTGTTTCGCTCCCACAACTCCCCTCCCCCTTCTCCTACTCTTCCTTCACATTCTACAATGATAGATGGCCAAAATGTTATTTATGGCCTTAAGACATTCTAGCGTTTTGAGGAGGTTTGATAAATTGGCATATGTAATGCTCCGCTTCTTTCATTTTACAATGGTCTGAATTGACCAATGGTCTTGTATTTTTAATCAGGCATATCTCCTATCGTTTTGTGGATACGTGAAGAGGAAAAGAAGGTGGTCTTCTCCCCTTTCCTATGATTTATTCTCCCCTCTCCCCCACCCTCCCACCCCCCCTCCTTTAACCGTCTAACACGTTTCATTTGAGTCGTAAATTCACCTCCTACTTACCTAGCTTTTTTTTCCACAGTTTCACTAGGCATTCAATGCGTCTAGGCTTTATTTTTTCCCCTTGAAATAAACAAATAAGTGTTAAAAATTCTTAAACTGAAGTAGATCTTTGGGCCAAAATTAAAACCAGAAGAAGTACTCATGTTCTTGTTTTATTAATGAAGTGTATATAGCTCTAAAAAAGTCCCTCTGGCCAAATTTTGGTTATTCCCTTCCAATAAAATCTCAATCGCGAAGTCGCCTGTAATTGTGTTGCAGATAGTGTTATCTCGTGTTTAGAAAAAATCAATTTATTTTTGTCTCTATGTGTCGGTGGTGCCGAATTGGTCAACCCCATTGGTTGAGTCTGATTATTAGAGAAGCTGCTATTTCAAACCTCACCAGGTAGGATCTATGATGATACCTCTTTCCAATCAACGAACTTTGTCTTTATTGGATAACCAGGAAGCTTGGAGGTGGAATTCAAATACTTTTTCTTACTTTTGCTCTTAGTGTTCACCTTAATTGTCGCCTTTGTCTATGCCAAGAAATTTTCAATTCGTAGAAGTTATAAGTAGTTGATCTGAAATACCCAATAACGCCGAACCGCTTTTCTACGTTTGAATTGTGTCCCTTGAGTGAATCTTAGACTATCAATGGATTGTCAAGCGATTTTGAATCCAATTTTCTAAGGTTAAGTAAGCCGGTCCTGATTTTGTCAAATAACCCCTTCTGATTAAAGCCAATTGAAAATACACCTTCAAAGCTGAATTCTCCTTGCTTGGAAGTAATTGTGGGAAGTTCGATGATGATTGAAGGAGACTTTCCATCAATTGGATTGTAAGTAGCGAGAGAAAGCGTGATGTTGGTTGCTAATACAGAATATTTTAATCATAACTATTGAGACGTTGTAGCAGGTTTCTGCAATTCATGCTAGTTGACAGAAATGTTCGACAAAAGAAGTTGACCTTGTTTAGTTTTTAAGAAATAAGCTCGATATCTACTTGTTTCCTCAACATTAATCTGCCTTTTTCCTTGGTTAGTAATAAATGTATCCACTAAGTAACCATCCTGTATGTAAACATATTTCTTTTACTTTCATTGCCACTTCACGTAATTTTCCTGTTTCCAATAATAATGTTTGCTTTAGGATCACATTGGTATGTCCTCTAATTAAGCATTAATTTGGTTTCACTTGTGTTATTTAATCGGTCACACTCAATCACTCTCATTTTGTATCCTGCGTGGCTTCTGTCCTTTTCTATATCTCCGCTAACACATCACGTTATATATATATATATATATATATATATATATATATATATATATATATATATATATATATATAATATTTTGTAACCAAATAACCATTGCACTATAATTCAATTAGCTCAACTAGTCATATATTAACGGTTGCTATTATTGCCGATGGTAAAACTTGGTAGTTTTAAAAGTTCTAACGCCAAAGCTGAATGAGGAAAATGACAAAACAGTCCGACGGAGTATTGAATCAGGAAATGGGGAGGGGTGGGGTTGGGGGTGATCGAAAGTAATTGGATAATTTCCCTCTCCTCTTGAAATCTGGAGAATTCGACTGTCCATATTTTCAGTCAGAGTGTTCACAGTTTGGTGTCATCCTTATCTGACTACTCCCACATTCAAGAATGCGATTGTGCTCATTGAATTCCGATCAAGTTGTCCAGCTGCTTTATTTCTATTGATGGGTCTACAACACAGTAGTGTTCCTTCAATCGGTCCTAGCATTTCTGTCCTTTAGTGGGAAAGTGAATGTGAGGGGACACTGACAGAAGGGCTTCTTTTTTATTACTTCTTGGAACTGTCGCTAATTGTATAGTTAGTATCACGATCGACAGCGATTTTGTTAAGTCTTCACTTTGTCAACTATTAGTGTCCATGCGAAATTCGTCGTATGTAAAAACAGAAGTGCATTTCTTCGTTGTATAATAATTTCTTATCGTCTTTTTTTAGAGTTTAAAAAGATGATGCAATTAATGCGCAGACCAAAGAAGCGAAAATAAGAGCCTTAAATCATCTCCATAGACCACTTTGGTCGTGGTGCTCTCCCCAATGGGGAAGCGACCTCAATAGCAACATCTTCAAGAGACCAACAACACATCGTTCTACCTTGCTCAAATCCATTCCGATTAATTCCTACTCCACACACACACACAACACCTTGAACTATTCTACTATTCTTTCTCCTCATTGACCACCCCCCCCCACTTGATTCCACCTCCCAAATAACCTTTTTGTATAAACCTTGACCAATATATTGTTTGAGGCCTCCCTTCTCAATCTTCACGCACTCACTGCTGCAGGAGAGTCGTTTTTTGGCTGCTCTGCTGTTAGAAGAAAAAGAAAGCAAGACTAAAGTGGGCGCGCAGATGTGTGAATAAAGGCCACTTTCTCCCAAGCATTCGGAAAGCTGTTATAACCTATTTTTGTTTTCTGTTTTCCTTTACTCTATCCCTCTCCTCTTTTACACGCACGTTACTTGTCTTAAGAAATCTCACAAAAACACTGCGCGTGCATATCTTTCAACACTCACACACCCACACCTGGTCTGCCCACCACTTGACCCCCGGAACTACTATTTAGTAAAGGTATTCTTATTATCTCTAATCCTATATATTATCTCCGCTCTTCCCCCCCCCCCTCCTCCCCTCCCCTCCCCTCTATCTCCTTGATTGATCCTTGTACGATTCCAATAAGGATACTTTAATGGAGAATTTGGCTTTGTGGTATTATACTGACAATTGAAGTTGGTGAAAGAAAATGTGGACTAACTACTATACGGTTAGTTAACCCGCGGGAATAGGAGTTTAGTGCAGTCGCAATAAATGCAAATGCTTGTCTGGAATAGCAGTAGTCTTGAGAGGGAGAATGTCCAAAAAAATCTCACACTTTTGAAGTTGCTGTGGTAGTAGAATTTTTCAGGGTATGCGAAATTGGTTGCACTGCATACAAATTCTTATTACGAATGAAAAAAAACTGACTTTCTGAACACAATAATTAATGCACCTATTGACACAAACTATGAGCATAACTTTGTTGCATTTAATTTCATTGATTGTGATCAAATCCCAGCTGCCTAAGATTATTGACTGCAGATGTTCTACTAAACAGTCCCCTGTGAATCAGCACTATTTGATGTGGGTGCTATATTGAGCCAACCCCTAGAATTTTTATTTATTTCAAATGGCAGGCTTTGTGATATTTATCAT
>UZAE01002032.1:0-10554 GCA_900617975.1 Rodentolepis nana
TCGTCTAAAACTATTCATTTGAAGAGCCTTTAAGCGTTTTGAACAGGATTGTATTATGATTGCACTATCTAAGAGCCTTAGCGTACTAACAATGCGATGAGTCACATATAATCGATTGGCTAGTAAGGTGGATCAAAGCATACTATTTCCTACTGTCAAATCACCTCAGTAGGCCAATTGATCCGATCCCTTGTAAGTGCACTGCACTTATTAAAACTACTGAGGTACAACAGCCTATGGCAGATAACTGGGCCACCGGTCTATTGGAAGACAGTGTGGGGAAATGAGGAGGGGGGGGGGAGGGGGGAGGGGGGGAACTGGGAATAATCAAAGATGCGCGAATCGCTTTAGCTCTCAAAATTGTAGACCAGAATGGTGGAAGAATCGATGAGAGGCGTCAACTAATTTCATCTAATTTGTATGTTACGCGTTTAAGGACAAACGGACTTTAGCCATTGCGTGCCTACTCCAATCTCTTGGTAGAATCAGGAAAAGTTGTAGGAAGGCTAGGGTGCATGGTTGCACATTATTGGTTAATGATAATAAATGACCCCCAAATTTAACTCACCTAATTTCGGCTTTTCCTATTATAGCAAGTGCAACTAAGGGTCCACTTCGATATGAGTTGTATCAGCATTCTTCAAAAGCCTTGCATGTCCCTCGAGGATCGAAAGCGCTGCATAATGAGTGGAAGTGACATTGATGAAGATGTCGGACCCTCTCCCCCTCGAAAAAAGCTTCGAAGATCTCCGGATGAGGACCTGGAAGACGACGAAAAAATGGATTGGGCAACTTCCCTTTCATTTGGTCCCTCCACTCACATTGGAATGACAGTCAAGCTCTTAAAAGCTGAAGGCAACAAGCACAAAAATAGCTCCACCGGAATCAAGGAGCCCCTGTTAAATATGTATCTTGATGGAGGTAGCGCAGATGAAGGTCCTGGTCCGAGTTCCTCGGGCCCCAACCGATCTATGAAGGGCAAAACCCCGAGGATTGATATCCGACTTTCCTTGAATGGCGGCTGTGTGGAAGCTGTTGCGCCATCCACATCGTGTCATGTCACTGTTGTGGATGGCGAGCCGGAGCACAAGAAGTTGTGCAAAAGAGTTCTCTCCAAATTCCTTGCTCCCCTGAATTGGGATGCGGCGAAAGCAAAGGAGCTGACAAAGGAGCTTGGTGCCGGGTATGCCTCGCCTAGTAGTGGAGGGGATGACAAGGTGAATAGAATGTTGGAGTTTATTTTTGGCGCGGGCGAGTCCGGTAGACTGCTTGATCAGATGAGGGTAAGTTGGAAAATTTGGAGATAAAAATACTCTCCCATGCTCTTGTCTTCAATCCATTTTAATCTTGTTCCTAATTTGACATTTTAGGATCGATTCTCCGACTCTAAAGTGACGATTCATACTTTGCGTCGATTAATGGACGATCAGAAGGTAGGATCAAATACTAATTATGTATAAGATGTCAATTCAAGCGGTCCTTTCCTTATGTATTTTGCCTAACCTCTGTTCACTGTCCGATTTAAATCTATTGATGCCAGTTGTACTGGTTGGCAGTACTGATTTCTTGCAATCATCAAGACATCAGTACTTGCTGCCTTTAATTCGGTTGAATGTTTGAAATGCCTTTTATTTTGATTGGCAAGACTAAAAGGCTTTACTTATTTTCTTTATTCGAAACATCCAATTACGCAGCAAATGAATGTTTTCAACGAATACTTTTGCCTACCTCTATGGTGGATTAATTGGAAAAGTAGACGCGAGGTTTGGGGGAATCTGTGAATTCCTAAACTGTAGAGCACTCGATCTTATCAGACTCAAAGTTGTAGTTCATTTCGTTATTCAAGTCTCATATTAATGTGTTCAGAGTTGGCCTTTCAGTGGGTTATGTTGAGCGACTGGCCTTGCTGCTCATGTCGCCTTCCCACAACTACAATGTCCAGCACCCGTTTTCTCCAAGGACCTGGATCACAACCGCATACCCCACTACGTCGTGTCTGTTGTCCATGGCAAAGAAATAATTGCAATTCCCCAGGTGCTTTTTCAAAGAGGGTTGTAAATTTAAGTTAGCCATTGACACTGTACGTCATTTATTTACATTAAATGGCAGGCGTCTTGATGGTTATCATTAGCCCTTTAGTTGACTTCAGACTTCACAGAGGGGAGGAGGAACATCAAAGTGAAAAAAGTCGAGAGGCGGGGACAGAAGAGTGATTCACAGATGTAAAAGAAACAAACACAAAGGTAGAAAAAAGGTGAGGTGAGTACTGTGAAAATAGTCGAATATGGCATGGGGTGAGGTGATGGTAGTTTGAAGTGAGAAGTCAACTGCCAGTTAAGAGACTTTTGCCGAATGAATATACGTTGCCCAGGGTGCGCCACGTGGAGGCAAGTCTATCGCACACCCCACACTGTACGTCATAGGGGTCTGAAGATTGATAGCACCTTTTTGTGAAATCATTATGGACCAATGGCTTTTCGTGGTGGATATTATGGAGCAGGTAGGAGTGACTACGTTTTTGTAGGCTAGAAGGGAAACTCACTTGTTCGATTATCTTTCACCTTGTGTGGGGCTTTTGGAAATGGGTTTCGTTAATACAACCAAATGAGATGAGTTTTGCCTTCTGTGATGATTGCTATTACCTCCAGGGTTCTTAGTTCACCCTATCTCTTCTTGTATTTCAAAAAATGAAATTCCCATTTCAGTGTGGGTGGTAGTGCCTGTATAGACTCAAAAGTTGTAAAAATTGTTTGCTCTTATTGATTATTTTTCTTAATAACCTTAGAATATCTACCAACGGATGAAACACAGATGCTCATTACCGCGTTTCGTAGATTAGTTGTCACATGTGCTCTGTGCTAGTGTGTGTTTATAACTTCATATTGTTTTTTAATTCCCTTTGTCTACTATAAATGCAATAGACTAATCTAAACACTCTTGTGTCTTCACAACCTTTCAGGTATTCCTAGTTGGTCTAAATGAGCCCCGCCTTGTCCACTGGGCACATCTTCGCCTGTGGCTCGTTCACGTTAGAGATCCCAAGTTGACCAGCAAAAGCTCCAGTGATAATTCAGTTAAGTTGACAACTGAAAAGACTCCAAGCAAGTCAATACTTCCTGTCCGAATGACCTTGGCTGTCAACACATCTCAACTTGAGGCCCTTGAACGAAATGCCACCTCAACTCCCTCGAAGAAACGTGTCTCGTTTTCCGATTTTGGGTACTTGATATTTGCACCTTAACTGTTACTGTCGTATGTATTGTGGAATTTTAACCGTTTTGAAAACCTGACTGTAGGAACGCCCTCGAAGAACCAACCTCTTCAATCAGTAGTCCTCTCAAAAGTGGTCATGAACGTTCCGATTACTACTTCATTCCACAGCCGTGGATCAACGAATCCGGGTCTTTCAAGTCGTGTTTCTTCACACATCTCCTCCTCTCGATCTGTTCTTTCATCTCACGTCTTTCTGGTGGTACTATGGATTACTTGGCTGAGCAGTATCGGCATATCCTTTCACCGGTCTCTTTCAGAATTCTCTGTATGGTGAGTGGATTATATTGTCTAATGATTGGCAACAAAGAAGTAATGGCAAGCAATGATGAATCAGTTGGCAGCATTTTTATCGTATTGGGAGCTATGTTCAGACTCAGACATATCGTGACTAGATCACGCTCTGTTCTAAGGTGTTAATTTTAGTTATGCAGGCAAAGAAGACGCACTTTACGTCAAGGGTAGTCAATCAGTTCCAAGGTGGTTGTAAAGTGCAAAGTTTATATTGATGATTCTCGATTTCATCGATTGGCCACCACAAGCCCACCACAAGATGATCTTCTTACCTGGTGGGCGTCTTTGTCTAGTAGATAGAAGCTAGAAGTAAAGAGAGTCATTCCAAAATTCCTTGATTTCCTCTACGACATGGCAGAATGCTGAAAAATAGGGAAGAAGTTCAACTCGAAGCGGTAGTTGGTCTGATAATTCTGGAGCTCAGATGAAGTTGGGTTCTCTTGATTCCTCGTTTCTGTTTCCCCTCATAGAGTGGACACTCTTAGGCACTTTCGCCTTCTGTATGCTGGGATGTCTCCTTATTGTGAAAGTTTGCAAACAATTCTAAGCCCTAGCGCACATAGGAAGCAAGTGAATTTAATAAGATTATGAGAACGGAGCGGACCGGTTCCACACAAGTTTGATGAAAGCTCCTTAGACAGAAGCCCCCACATCTTTTCCCCACTTCATGGCCATGAAACAAATTACTCGTCTTCAAAATCCCGTTGAAGTGACAATACCATTTTGTTCCTTCTCTGGACAAACTCTCTGTGATGCGAACTTGAGAAAGACGACGAGGTTTTTTTAATGCCGGCCAACCTCACAGCAAATTTTAGCTCATTTTTTCTTCTGTTTTTTTGTAGATGCTGTACGAGATCAAGGCTATCAGAATTATTCGGGTTGTGGGCAGTAAGAAGTGTTCTCTATTTTCCAAACTCCAGCCTGTAATATATCTGGGTAAGTCCATTGTTGGTCGGTGATATTCAGAATAAAAGCACCACTTGCGATAAAATAAGTGAAAAATCGATTAATCATCTCATCCCAATAACAGTATATTATACAGCATACCATACTTCAGTATCGCAGTTTACACGTTTTGTGAGTTTCTGATATCCACAAATAAGTAGTATATGCATTCTTACAGGTGACCAGGTGTACCTAGCGCCAGCCTCAGAGCTATCCGTTTCTCTGGAGCCAAACTTCCTTTCTCGTGTGAATGTTTTGATCCAATGTGCCTCAGAGATGCTCAATATACCAACGCCAGACGCCCCGGAAACCATGGCAGCCACATACGATCGATTTGCACGTTGTCGGACCCCGCGGTCTTCCACAATTCTAGTGCCACAACAATCACATGGAGGAAATTCGACGACATCTTAGTGTATCGATTCTTTGCATTTTCTGTCTTTCTCTTCGCCCGACATTCTTGATGCTCGTGTAGTGCTCCTATTTTAAATTATTGCCTTCATCTTTATTACTTGTTTTGTATGTATTTATTGTGGACATGATGCAAGATATTTTCATAGATTTATTGAATAAACGGTTTCGATTGTAAATTTTCATCTTTACCATGAGCAAATTGGGTCGCTGATATGGTATTTTTAGTAGTATATGATGATCTTTGAGATGGTACTTGGATATCAGCTGGAGGTGATAGTTGAATAAAGTTGGATTGAGTAAATTAGTGTCTTACTTGAGCAGTTTCTTATGAGTGGTTTGCGGGCTTTGTAAATGATCAGTTGGGTGGTCGAGCCCGGGGGGGGGGGTTGGGAGGGGGGCGGGGATAACAGTCGCTGATTCGTTACCCTTCAGCTTCACCCAGTGGCACAGTCCGGATAATAGAGAGGGCAGTGGAATCCGTGCTCTCGAATATGGATCCTCTGTAAGGTTATTCCTCCTTCCAGGATAATTGTTGTAAAACGCTTGGAAGTCGTAGCGAATCTGATTAGTATTACCTTTTGTGGGTATACTTCCACTGTCATAGGTTCTAGGGTTACAAAGTAAACCAACATGCTGTTGGGAATCTCATACCTCAAGTCGAAAATGTCACTTGAATTTGCGGAGGTTAGTCCATTTTTTCCATGAAAAAAAAACCCTTTTTTTTCTACTTATCTTAACAGCACTTTCGCACACTTATATAAATGACAAAGTGTTTTTTTTCAAAGTAATTGGAGCTTCAAGCATCATTTCGTTGTCAATGTTATTTAATAAAATTCCCACAAAATAAAGCACGTCCACTAATTAAATCCAGCTCTCAGTTAAGTCGACTTCAGTGTTCCACTCTATCTGCACTTAAAACTCTCAACTATTTCAAAACAAAGTCTCAAAAGACCCGTATGACAATGATGATTCATACATATTAAAAGTCAAATTGAGGTAGAAGTGTAAGTCGGTTAAAGAGCAAGCGATACGCTGATAAGAAAACGAGGAACAAAGACCGATAATGTCTGGATGTACGTTGGTTACTCACAAAGTAGAAATTTCTTAGGTCGTTATCCAGATGCATTTGCCGTACTTGGGCAATTCGTAAAATTGTACACCTGTGGCAAACTGAGAATAAGCCCAAGGTTTCTAGGAGAGAAATTGAGTTAAAATTGCCCAATCGATAAGCTCTAAGCCGCGGAGGCAAACATTGATTACTCTCCAGACAACGTCTCGCGAAATTTGAACTCTAGACCTTTGGACATCCAATTAGAGAAAACGGTTTAACGTGGGTCTAAAAAATGGTTTGCTTATGACTATTTGATAGACCGACCTCCAAGTGGGTCACCCTGGACAACGTTTACTCATACGGCAACAAGTCTACAAACTGACAGTTGACTTCTGACTTCAAACTACCATGACCCCATTGTATGGCATATTCTACCAATTTCACAGTTCTCACCTCACCTTTTTTCCTACTATCATAAAGCCTGTCATTTGAAATAAATAAATGAATATTTTGGGATTGCTCTCACTCCGTTGTGATCCTCTCCATATTACCATTTGTTGTGCTTTCTGTTGACTAAGTTATAATACTCCCACGATCAAAAATTGGCATTTTCGGTAATGGTAATAAAGAAATTGGTAGGAATTTGACTTCAACAATATTTATTTTCTTTATATCAAATGGCAGGCGTTTTGATAATTATCATTAACCCTGGAGCTAACTTCGGGGCTTCACAGTGAGGAGAAGGAACATCAAAGTGACAATAAGTCGAGTGGGGGAACAGAAGAGTGATTCACAGAGGTAAAAGAGACAGACAGATACAAAGGCATAAATAAGGTAAGATGAGTACTGTGGAAGAGGTCGAATATGACAAATAGTCGGGCCATAGTAGTTTGAAGTCAGAAGTCAAATGCCGGTTTGATAGACTTTTTTTGCCGTATAAGTATACGTTGCCCAGGGTGCACCACGTGGAGGTAAGTCTATTGCGCACCCCACTTCAACAATATCGAATTTGTCCTGTGTTGTGCACAATATCACTACGACTGATCAATGAGACCGCACGCAAGCGCGAACAACCAACCAGAGGCCTCTATTTCAAATAGGAACCAATACCTATGCAATATGACGTTACCTCTACTCAATTATCAAGCACTTTTTACAGCAACATTCTCTCTCCTCACGATACATTCTTGTCCTCTTAGCTTTGAATGTAGCCTTGACAATCTTAGGGCACTAAATGGTTGAAGGTTGCTGAGCCATTCAATTTCATACACAGGTCGAAAATAATTACTCCATTGGTTCCCATTACGAAAAAAATTGCTAGGTAAACAAGTTGAAAGCCAAATCAACGTCATTGTTGAATGGCCTCAATATGCCCTTTCCAATTGACGTCGCGGGCATACTTATGAAGTGGCCTAGATTTTAAAATCGATGGCAAATATTTTGTCCTACAAGATTTTAATGCGCTGACCTAAAGGTGCACAGAGTCCGAACAGGGATGAGGAGTTGATGGTGGCTTGGCAACTGCGTTCGGGCTTCGCAAATGATAATTACATCAAATTATGGGGAGGGGAACATATTAGTGGAAAGAACTAATATGTGCATCCTAACCCTAACCCCGTTTCAAGGTTCAAAAACTAGAATTTATCTTCTAGAATTCTCCCCCCTCCCCTCGCCTTAGTAGTTCGTGTGTCGGTGGTCAAGCTAACAAAGTGCGTTGGCTAGGTATTAGTTAATCAACGGGGGTGAGCGATAGGCTTACTTCCACGTGGTGCAACCTGGGCAACGTATCCTCATACGGCAAAAAAATCTATTAACCGATAGTTGACTTCTGACTTCAAACTACCATGATCCCACTGTATGTTTTATTCGATCACTTCCACCATACTGTATGTTTTATTCGATCACTTCCACCATACTTATCCTACCTTTTCTCTGTCTCTTTAACATCTTTAAATCATTCTTCTGTCCGCCCTCTCAACTTTTTCTCATTTTGATGTTCCTCCTTCCCTCTGTGAAGCCCGAAGTCAGCTAAAGGGCAAATGATAAGTGTCATAAAGCCCACTATTTGAAATAAATAAATTAATCAACGTCAGAGATCCCGCATGCTCTACATGCCCTTTTTTCCGATAATTAAATTGGACATCCTAGGCGGTCTCTCAGTGGCTTGACGGTTTGGCCAGTATGCAGATGAGCTCTGTCTAGACAAAATCCACACCCCCTTCCCACCCCCCTCCCCCTCGTTACAGACGATGGAATGATATTCAAAATGTTGATTAATTGGGAAAAAACAAGGCTAAACCTACTAAAAGTTTCTCTAAACGCAGTAGAGCACTTCAAAAAAATTAATTTCAATAACTTTAAATACCCATTTCTAGTGGTCACTTAGACCATAATAGCAAAACTAGATGTCTTGTCAATGTATAGCAAAACAATGGTGTGAATGGCCTTGAATTTAGGCACCTATCTACACACAGTGACCCCACTCCCTTACACTCTTAAAACAGATGTACAAAGTTGAAAATTGTCATTAAAACCCGTGGGCAAGTAAATGGTATGACTGCCGTTTGCTCAGATAATATAAAGTTCAATATATTACTCATTAAAGGATGCTTACGCCCAAAAATGACCGTGAAAAGAACACGTGTGCCATGAGAGTTAACCAGCCGTCAGAATTTTGTGGCAAACATTCGTCTGAAGTTCGCCTATGGCTTCAAGTTCTTCTATGCCTGGTCTTTTCGGTTTCTACAACCATATGGGGTCGTACTTTTGTATCGATTCTTTGCAACCTCTATATTCAAGACAGTGGTTCTCGAACTTCTCAGTTTGCCGATAAAATAGTAGACAGGGCTTGGAGACACTTAAATTTCAACCTAATTACATTAAGTGGCAGGCTTTATGATAGTTTTCATCAGCCATAATGTTGACTTGAGGTTTAACAGAGGGAAGGATCATTAAAGTCACCAAAAGTTGAAAGGAGGATGGGGGAAGAGTGAGTCACAGACACAAAGGCAGAGAAGAGGGTAAAGTGAGTACTAAGGCGGTGGCCAAATGTGACTTGGTTATGGTAGACAGAAGTCAACTGCCGGTTTATAGAACTTTTTTTGCTCTATGAGTATACGTTGCGCTGGCTACACCATGTAGAGGTAAGCCTATCACGCACCTCTCAATTAACCTAATTTTAAATTATCCTTTTACCCACCCGCATTGGAGAATCTTTGATATTCAACTTCGATGAGGCACAGAGAAATCATCTTCTCTATTACCAAGTCGTTTGAAAACTGGCAAATCTTGCAGACACCAAACCAGTTTTCCTTTTCCAAAGGGGATTGTCAAATTTACTGTTGCAACTATCTCACTCTTTTGTATTTAAATATTGGAGGAATTTTGTGTTAGTGCTTTTATTGATGAAATAAACGTCCACGTTCTCCATGGTTTGCATTTGAATGAGGCTGGGGGAGAGAGCAGTGTAGGTCGGAGAAAACTACTTTAGTTCTGATCATCCCCAATAGAACGTGTTCAGCCACAACAAGATACGCCGAAGATGATGTCATCGATAGTGCTTATGGGAGTTAAATTGTCCTGGAGATTGAAGCGAAAAAGGCATGTGCTTGACAGTGGACCGAGAAAAGTGCCATGTGCGCATCGACACCCCTAACTGAGTCATCGGCTATATCATTGTGATTATCGTTCCCCCACCTCTCTCCCCTCTCCCCACCCACTTTCGCCCACCTATAGACTTGAGAAAGCCTCAGCACGTCTATAAATCAATATCTAATGAGACATCATCGAAAAGTCAGGGCAACTGCGTCAAAATGCACGTCTCAAAGTGTACTGGAACCGATTAACCCCAAATACAATTGTCCAAAATCAAAACCATCGCCCTCCCACCTTAAAAAAAAGAACGCAGAGAAAGATCAAATTGATTATTACTGGGGTGTGCGATAGACATACCTCCAAGTGGTGCACCCTGGGCAACGTTTACTCATACGGCAAAAAGGTCTACTAACTGGCAGTTGACTTCTGGCTTCTAACTACCATCACCCCACTATATGTCATATTCGATTACTTCCACAGTACTCACCTCACCTTTTTTCTACCTTTGTCTGTCTCTTTTACATCTTTGAAACACTCTTCTGTTCCCCATCCCCGCCCTCTCGAATTTTTTCACTTTGATATTTCTTCTCCGCTGTGAGGCCTGAAGTCACCTAAAGGTCTAATGAAACTATCAAAATAGCTGCCATTTGATAATAAATAAATATTTTATTATTACCCAAGATGGAAGCGACTTGTAATTAAAATTCAAACAGATAAGAAAGGATGATGATTCATCGTTTGTGTCTCATTGTCAGTATGGCGGTTGACAATTCTCCGAACTGGCCGAATAAAATTGAGCTCTAAAACAAAGAAAAGGAATACACACGTTAGCGAGTCACCCCCCTTCCCACCACACTTTTCACTAAACCAATTAAGGTGGAATATTCAAATTATTCTAACGCAAGAAATGAAACACCCCAGCCATCAACTGTCCTGAGATAGCAGAGAGGGTGGGGGTTGGGGGCTACCTACATCCTATTTTGAAT
>UZAE01002033.1:0-10552 GCA_900617975.1 Rodentolepis nana
AAACTGTTTGTATAGATTTAACAGAATTTACATGTTCAATAATCGACGCAACAGCAAATTGGAAATCAGAAGTAATGGTATTATCTGTTTGTCATTTTCATGTAACACTGATTTGTTGAAGCAAAATTCTTAGATGTCTCCGGTTTGGCGCGGCTTCCTATCGGGGCAATAGACAGTCGTCAAATTTCTACAGAAAGTGGCAATTGCGTGGTGAATAGCACATCTATTGAGAAATCTTGTCATAATGATTCAGGTAATGATCATCTATTTGCGATTCAGATAACCAATTGGCATTCATTATATAGATTAAATAATGGAACCATTGAGAACATCAAACAATAGTAAAAACTTTATGTTTTTGAAAACGTTGATCAATGTCTTGTCAATTTCGTTCAACAGTGTTTTTTCAGCCTTGTTCAACTTTGTTAGAAATTGCAAAATGCTAGAGCCGTTCAGATTAACAAACTTAATTATATTCGAGGTTTAAATGTTGCATCATATTAATATTCATTGCTTGCAATTTTTTGAAATTTTGTATCACAAGCATCGTTTCCATTTGCCAGATTTGCAAATGGAAGGGATATGTCAAGATTAACGTTTCTATAAATGAATAATTCTTTTAATGGACGAACTAGAACGACAGCCCATATGGAGAATGAATACTGCAATGAACGATGAAATGAATTAAGTCTCAAAAGCAAAATTAATTAAATAATACTGATTGAATGCCAAATCAACATATGATAGCTGAGTTGTAAACATTTCATTAATTTGGCAATTTCTAACCTGGTTTAACAAGGCAAATTTCGACATATCTCTTGCCTTTAGCAAATCTGACAAACGGAAACGAGGCTTGTGGTACGAAATCTCATGAAATTACGAGCAATGAATATTAATAAGATGCAAAATTTAAGCTTCGAATACAATTAAGTTAGTTGATGTGATCGTCTCTAGCATTTGGTAATTTCTAACCCGGTTGAACTAGGCTGAACAAACATTGTGGAACAAAATTTTCAAGACATTGGAAAACATTTTCAAAGTCATAAAGTTGTTACTATTGTTTGGAGGCTTCAATCGTTCTATTATTTAACCTACATAATGATTAAAAATAGGTTACCTGAGTCGCAAACAGATAATTATTACCTGAATCATTATGACAAGATTTCTCAATAGATGTGCTATTCACTACCCAATTGCCACTTTCTATAGCAATTTGAGGATTTTCCGTTGCTTCGATTACGTCGCGCTAAACCTGAGATATCTAAGTAGTTTGCCTCAACAAATCGGTGTTACATGAATACGACAAACAGAAAATAACTTTACATCTGATTACCAATTTGCTGTTACGTTGATTATTGAACATGTAAATTCTGTTAAATCTATACAAACAGTTTTACGAGAAGAATTTGTTTGAAAAAGAAACAAAACAAAAATATTAACAAATATTTGACTATGTGAAAGCTTGCAAACTTTTATATATCGTCGATTTTGCATTTCGGTTTCGACGGTGAGCTTGCTTTAAATACAAGGCAGTTCATCAATAAGTAAGGTATGATTGATGTGCATATATGAAAGAAATAAAAAATAAAGCAAATAGATAAAGTAATTTATTACTGTGATTTGCGATTTCTGTTGAATAGCGCGTAACATTTCTTTAGTTAATTAGGTTAAATAAAAAATTATGGAAATCGGGCCATTATTCGCCTTAAATATCTCTAATTGTGAACTATTTATTTCATTTAATTACCTTCTATCCCAACAAAAAACTATAAAATGATCCAAAGATTTTGAGATTAGCCTTCATTTAGCTATTAATTGGTTTTAAGCAAATTGTTCCTGAGTGACGCGTGTGTTTGGCAATTAGCTTAATTAAGGAAAACATGAAGCTACTTCACAGAAATAGATATAAAATGTGATCTTGCAAATCTGTTTAAATCTTTTGTTTTTGGCTAGAAAATTATTCAATCGTTATTTATCTGAGGGTTATTATTTTCAAAAGGAAAATAAAAAGGGCTTAAATAATTCCCAGCTTAATAGTTCGCGTTAAACCTAATATGAAACGAAATTGTGTATTTGTGAATGTCCCATTTTTAATTAAAATCTAACTTTGAATAGCGTAAAATACTCGTTATTTAATAAAATTAGATAGAGGCGTACGTTATTTAGTATTAAATATTCTCCGCAACCATAATGGACATTTACGTTTTTTATTGAATAATCATTTTTAAAGACAGATCAATCAACTTTTTTAAATTAATTTAAAATATTAAAAAATGGCTGGGTCAATACCTGTCATGTAATTGACCACGCAATAAATTTAAATTGCGTATGGGTTTACAAAATAATAATTTATAATAGTCTAGATCTGGTTTTTTGACTTTTAAGGATTTGTATTAAATATTTTCAAATGATTAGTATCCATAATAAAAAAGGCATGTTCATTTGGGGCGAAACTGGCTACCGTTATAAAGGTTAAATAAAGTGATTGTTTTCCAATTAATTGCATGCCAATTTTATAGACGTGTTTGAAGAACATGGAACATTTACCTATTTTCAAGAAAATACGCAATGAAAGAGGGGCTTTTTGGAATAATATATAATCTATGACTTTTTTGTATCCTTCAAAGTCCCCCTGGGGGTGCAAACACTTAAGTATCTCTGAATCAATTTCTGGCAAAAAATATTGAGGTTGATACAAATCGATAACCTTGGGAGGTACACAAGGTAAATTCCAGAAAATTTTATATAAAAATATCACTAAAAGCAACTGGTAAGAGTTAGGATTTCACACCATTAATTCATATAGTGTATATTCTATTAAAATTCATGCTAATTGAGCTTGTATTTTTTGGATTTTGTTTGTATCCTCTTGGGATGAAGATCTATCAATCATTCAATTCCTTTCTTCACAGAAATTTAGCAATATATAGAAAAAGTTTTTTTATATGGCGTCTCTATTGTTCATCAGCTATTTACTTCATTTGCTTTTATTTCAAATCTCAGTTTTCATTAATGCCTAATCCAAGACTCGCAATTTATTTCATTTCACTTTTCAAGTGTAAGTAATGTTTAGAATAAAAGTTTTGCATCACCTGGCTAATAAAATATGATTTTATACAAATAGACTTACCCTTGGTTCTAATTAAAAAGTTATTAAATTTTCTACGCCGTAGTGCTTTTCTCAAGGAAAAAATTTTACCACTAGCTAAAATGCATTTGCTCATAGGAACGACTCATCAGATGCTTCAGATCCACATACATTTTACTCCTGTTTAAATTTCTAAAAACAAACTTTTGTGGAATGATCATTTAATTTAATTATCAAAAATTATTTAAGGAAGTTAGGTTTATTTTGATTTAAATAAATTATTCCAACCAGTAATGTAATTAGTATCAACAAATTGAATAATCAACGTTAAATCTACTTAATACGCGTTTATATTCTGATAAATCGTTGCCCTTTATTTTCCTGAAAAGAGATTTAAGTGTGGCAAGAATATTCAAATAGAGAACAATAATTTGCTCATTGGAATGTCTAATCAGTAATTCCTAAGCCACATTAACCCTTTTCTTGTTTAAATTTAAAATAACACAATGCGATCTAATGTGATCACCATAAATCCCTCAAGGAGATAACGTTTCTTTAATTTGGTTTTAATTGTTTCTTATAAAAAAAACAATTGGCTATCTAGTTGTTCTTTTATCTTCGAATTCACTTAAAAATTGCATAATTTCAATTTCGCTGCTATAATTTACAATTACGATTTGCCAATCTTTAATGGTTTTAAAATGCTTACATTTCCAGCAGGAGTGTATGTACTATTCGTGTAAGTAATACCAAATAATAATTTTCAGTTCGAAAATTAAGCTTTTGTAAATTGCTTGAATTTAGGTTACGTTTGAAAAGGAAAAAAATCGGTTTGGTTTGCGAATTTATTCTGTATCTAAATAAATATTTTCATATATTAAGTGCGTTCTTTGACATAATCCTATTATAATCGTTTTCATTCAATTAATTTTAATTTGCGTTTCATACGTTTTTACACATTGATTGAATCACTTATAACGTCAGGAATCAATTGCTTGTTCTTAGGTTATGTAATAAAAATTACAATAAAATAAATTAATTGACATTCGCAAACTAATATTTATGAAACAAATAAATTCGTTAACTTTATGCTAATTTCAAGTTGTAATATATCCTAATACCAAATATATGTTTATACGGATATCAGTTAGTGTCTGCAATTAAAAAAAGAATAGCTGGAAATGCGTTCAAGCGATGTGAATAAGATCGACTTTAATAAAATGCGCAATTTATTAAAACCTACAATCTATCTTTGCAAACATTTTAAGCCTTGCCTTATTTTGGCCACATTAAAATATCTATTAACCCACGAAATATGATTCACCCACAAATCAAACAAAACTCCGAAGCAACTTAATCAATTATCTATCAGAAACCTTTTTTAATAAAACTAATCTAAGTCTTTCACCTCGGAACCAAATTAATGCATAATACTATCTTCAGTTATTTAATGAAGTAAATTACCAATGAAAGATTTACATCTTCACTCCATCCTTCATTATTGTAGAACTCGTCTTTTCACTTATAGACGCGAAGTTAAGGGACGTCAAATTTAACAAAAATAGGCATTTTGTGATTGTTTACTCAGAATGGTAACTACAAACTTTGGAATTACTAATGTGAATTTAGTAGAAATTTTGTTTCATTAATCGATTTTATTACCTCAATGTGATAGCTATAATGATATGTACATATAGTTTTAAAACGGCTTGGCTATAAACTGTTGTATTTCACAACCACTCTCAGAAACAACCATGAGAGAACCATTTAATATAACAACCTTTAAATTTGAATTTATTAATTTATTATTCATTTTTGCGTTTTGGCAGCTTTACTATTTTAATGACCATTTTGATTTTAAGTTTCATCAACGCACAATCCACTTTAAGGTTTGAATGCGACCACTTTTAAAAATTAATTCAGTAATAATAATAAAATACGTAAACAAAATAAACGTTTGAATACAGTGGATACGTATTGCATTTATAGTAAGCCGATGTATGCTTACTACTGATGAAATACGATTAGAGTTTGATTGTATGAGAATTGGAAAAATTTATATTTATTAAATACATTTTACCAAACGAATAGAACTTATAGAATGCCTTGTGGGGCGTAAACGCTAGGGAGCCTATACTTGAATATAGGCTTTCCATCACTACTAAAATAACCTCCATATATCAACTGATTTGCGCCATCCTAGTTTCGGAACACCGTAGTAAAAAATTAATATTTAAGTAATTTGCTATTTATTACTTTACAAGAATTATGAGCATTAAGCAAAAATTAAACAAAAAGTGAATGAAGAATCACGGAATTCAATATTTTTTTATATCGACAAGCAATTATGGACTCGCTGTCTAATTACTAGTTGAATTGCTAGTTACAGTTTTGAAATACAAATATTGGAGTTCAAATGTTGGCGTGACATGTGCTGAAGTATGAGACCATTCTGTTTGCAAATCACTGCTATTTTATTTACAACTAAGTCTCTCTTTAATTAACAGATTAAACACATTATTTGTGAGGTAGTACCTTTAAGTGATATGCTATAGTTAGTCAAAAATATAATCATTAAGCAAATAACTTTATGTATATATTGAAAGTATATATGATTTTGTAAAACATTAATAGTAAAAGTGAATGAAAATAAATACTTAATGGAAAAATGGTTAAGATAATTTTATGAAAACGAACCAATAACCAATGCAAAAAATCTGGCTTAATGTGTAACTTTGAAGAGTTTCAAATCATTTTCAATGGGGCAATCTTTCAATTTGTCAGTGTCTTTGATAATTAAATTCCATTCTATAAACTTGAGTATTTTAAAGTAAAGTCGTAATTGGAATGAAAACGAATTTGAATATATCTAGATACCCTTTCATAAGATTATATATTATCTCATCCTAAAATGATATTTTTTTTAACTATAAAGCATACATTTTTCAAAACTAACGCTTCCTATATATCATGTTTTTGAAAAGTCAATAATCAAAAGATGGGGTGCGCGATAGACTTACCTCCACGTGGTGCACCCTGGACAAAGTATCTTCATATGGCATAAAAGTCTATCACTCGGCATTTGATTTAACTTCGATTTATTATGATTAGCTTGAAAAAATTCTATAGGAGAAATCGTCCTTGTCAAGGCAAATCACAACGTCTATAGATCCTCTAGTGGAATGCTGGAGGGATGTCACAGGGCAAAAAGATCCATGTCCAAATATCCTACAAACCTATGATGTAGACGTTTTTACAATTATGGAAGCAAGCATTTCGGATAATAAACTGAAATTCTACCGATTCCCAGGTTACACCCTGTGCCTTCTACCTAAATACCGGCAAGTTGCAAGTGGAATTCTAACTGAAGTAAAAGAAGGCCTTAGGTTACACCCTGTGCCTTCTACCTAAATACCGGCAAGTTGTTAACCCCTGTACAATCTACCTAAATACCGGCAAGTTGCAAGTGGAATTCTGACTGGAGTAATAGAAGGCCTCACCTCACACTACGATCTAATCAAGAGTATGTGGTCTCACTCACCTCACACTACGACCTAATCAAGAGTATGGTCTCCTCACATTCCGATCTAATCAAGAGTATGGGCTCGACGCAAGCCACTAAGATCTAATCAAGAGTATGGGCTCGGCACAAGACATAAGTGTTAGACATATGTGAGAGTATGGGCTCGACACAAGACAAATGGAAAATAATAAGATTAAATGTTTGGAAATGTCAAAACTACTTTAAGACATATGTGGAATAATCCGATTAAATGTTTGGGAATGTCAAAAACACTTCAAGGTATATGTAGTCTATAATCCAAACAAAAAGTTTTCCAACTTTGAATTTTTGAACATCTCAAATAAAACTGTAGTATTAGAAGACTTCAGCACCCATTCCACCAGATGGGGCTTCTAAGATACAAACATAGCTAGAAAGGAAATTGAGACATGCTAAACAACAACCCTCTGGAACTTATTTACAGCAATGAGGATCCGGCTACATATTTGCACTACAATGTAACCAGAAAAAGTCCTGACTAACTCCTGATATCAAGCGACATCAGCGAGCCTTCACGTTGCAAAATAATTGACGATCTTGGTTCCGGTCACAAAACTTTGAGAGTATGAACTTCACACAAGTCCCCTCAATTTCAACCAACGTCCTGACAAACTTTGCAATGATATCACGAATAATATGATCAGATGTGCAAGGAAACTATTCCCACAGGCAAGACTAAACACTATCGAGTGTTTTGGTCTAAACACATAAACACTATCGAGTGTTTTGGTCTAGAAACCTTGAGGAACTGAGAAGAAAGAGGGACGCCCTTCGCAACACTGCTGATCAGACTGGAACAACGGAAGACGTTCAAGCCTGGAGACAAAAACCAGCTGTCCTTAGGCAAGCAATCTTACAAGCCAAACGGACTTTCTTCGACACGTTCAGCTCAAATATTAAGGTGATAGCAAACGCACTTTCAAATTCCTGAGTAACTCCAACAAACAACAGAGAAAGACCCAAGAAAGAACCAATACGTTTAAAAACAATCTTCTACCATTGATTCCGAAATAGTTAACTGCTTCACAAGATTCTATCCCAACAAGCAAAAAACCCTTTTGTAAGCAAATCTTAAAGTGATTCAAAGATACAAGTAAGTCTGTTGGGGTGAAATTAAGGCAGATATTACAACACCAAATAATGTACTTACTGAACCATGCACACCTTGCAAACTTAATGCTGCGATAAAACAGCTAAAGTGCAAACTTAATGCTGCGATAAAACAGCTAAAGTGCAAGAAGTCTGCTGGCGAAGACGGTATTCAAGCGGAATTTCTGATAGGAAGGGGACCAAAAGCCAAGGAAATCATGCTGACGCTTTACAACGAATCTGGGAGACCAGTCTTGTACCTAACCTATGGAAAGTTGCCATAGTAAAATGTACTAAAAAAGGCAAAGATCCTAGCAATTTTAACAGCTATATGCCTATCTCCCTCACAAGCGTGCTGGCTAAACTTATGAAAAGAATGGATAACAGGAGATTGACCTTGGTTCCATGAGACTAACAATATTCTTATAGTGAACAAGCAGGTTTTAGGCCACAAAAATCAACGAACCAACAAGTAGCCACTTTCTCCCAACACATCAAAGATGCTCTTGATGCAGTAAATACCCTTACGGCTGTTTTCGTCGATTTCAAATCAGCATATGACTTAGCATGTATAGAGAAACTAATTCTCAAATTGCCAATGATTGGTATTAATAATAACATACTAAACGGGATAAAAGCATACATTGGACAAAGGCCATGTAAAGTCAGATATGGAAATGCTCTATCAAAATTCAATCTTTTAAAAACAGGCCTTCCACAGGGCGCTGTCACAAGCTGCACTCTTTTCAATGTCTTCATCAATAACAGCCGAAATAGTACAGGCATTCACGTGCATTAAGTGCTCAATTTATGCAAATCATCATCTTCTATGGTATTCCGTCCCAAAGAAATACGCACAAGAGTGGACAGAAAGTGCCCTAAATTGTGCACTTAATCTAGTATCAAACTGGTACGACAACAATGGAATGGTAATTAACACCGCAGAAACTGCATTCTGAACATTTTATTTATCCGGTCACAGCATAAAACCGCTTCTAAGGTACAAAGATACTACCTTAGAAAAAACCAATGAGTTCACTTATCTCGGAATGACGTTTGACACAAAGCTAACGTGGAAAAGTCACATTGCTAAAATAGCAGAACGCGTCTCCAATAGACTGAATATCCTGAAGCGTCTTGCTGGTAGCGTATGGGGCTGTGCACCCTCAACTCCCAACACCACTTACAAGATGTTTATTCAGCCAATAATGTTGTATTGCTTTGAGCCACTCATTACAGCCACAAAGGTGGCTCTCAAACCACTCGAGAAGGCACACAAACATGCATTACGACTAACTACTGGAGGGATAAAATCAACACCCATGAAAACGCAATCTGGTCTAATACAGAAAGCCTTGCAACTGAAGAGAGCATTACAACTCGATGACAAACCAACAAGCCTCCCTCTCCCTATGAATCCATTAGCAGACACTGATGTAGTATGTTGCACTCAACTGCTCGACTTCGTCAGGAAATCAAACACCCCTTCAGAACAAATGTGCTCACTGGCCCTTGAGACAATCAATGTCAACTAACCTGGAGTTCAATGGCTCCAAGTCTTCACTGATGGGTCTTACATAGAAAACCTAGCAAACGTTGGTGCAGGTGTCTATTCTGAACTCTTCTCTTTCTACGCAGCAGCGGGACCTAATAGATCCGCTTTTGAAGGAGAAGCAAGAAGACTGCTAATGCACTGCTATTAATTAACTGCTATAAATGTACCCCCCCCCCTCTTCGGGGAAGCTGAAGTCAAAGATTAAGGGCTAATGATAAATATCATAAAGCCTGCCATTTGAAATAAATAAATAAAATAAATAAATAAATAAATGTTATCCAATTCTCCTATTCGCCTTTAGCACACAATTTATTTAACCCAGTTGAGCAAAAATGATGTTGTGTGGAATGTGGTAAATAATTTTCCCATTTTCAATTGTATGGCTTCCATTTGGAAGAATTTCCATCTTGTGCCTTTGCTTAGCTTACTGTGATCTAGAATAAAATGCTAAGTCGGTAATTGAAATTAGCCACCATTTTAATGGCTGGGTTTGGCAAGCCGAAAGCGGCCATTTTTTCAAAGCTATACAGTCATCCGCAATTACTTATATCAAATGGCAGGGGTCTTGATGGTTATCATAAGCCCTTTAGCCGACTTCAGGCTTCACAGAGGGGAAGGAACATCAAATTGAAAAAAAGTCGAGAGGGGGGGGGGTACAGAAGAGTGTTTCAAAGATGTAAGAGACAAACACAAAGGTAGAAAAAAAGTGAGGTGAATACTGTGGAAATAGTCGAATATGGCATAGAGTGAGGTGATGATGGTTTGAAGTGAGAAGTCAACTGCCAGTTATTCGACTTTTTGCCGTATGAATATATGTTGCCCAGGGTGCACCACGTGGAGGTAAGTCTATTGCGCACCCCAGTCATCCGCAATAATCTGCTGGTAATCTTTTCGAATATTGTATTTTCAAGTTTAGGAATAAGTGAGTTATTACCACAAACCAGAAAGAGAGATTTAAGGCAATAATTAACTTTTCCTTTCATACCAAAAACAACAGTTATTGCTACATACTGCACTAACCGATTTTTCGTCTTTATAATTGTCAAAAGAGGGACGTGTGATAGACTTACCTCCACGTGGGATACCCTGGGCAAAGTATACTCATACGGCAAAAAAGTCTATAAACCGTCATTTGACTACTCACTTCAAACTACCATCACCCTACTGTATGTCATATTCCACCACTTTCACAGTACTCACCTCACCTTTTTCCTACCCTTGTGTCTGTCTCCTTCGCATCTTTGAAATACTCTTCTGT